>WOGN01005045.1:0-13548 GCA_015342105.1 Leptinotarsa texana | reverse complement strand
CAGTTGCCTCAACTGCAAGTGCGGTTTATATGACCGCAAATCGACCACAAAAATGTGGTTGGGTCAACTGCGAAGTGCAATCAACGTGACCACAATGTTTTGGTTGGCTCAACTGCAAATATGTGGTTCGTGTACGGCCGGAATTAATGCTGCTATCAAGCGTTGGCCGGCGACGTGCTCACTTGGTCAGTCCGTCACAGCACGTACCGTTATTTGCCGGACAGGATCGGAGACCTGGAATCCTTTCCGGCGGCGGACGCTCTTGGCTGTGCCGTGCAGGGCTAGTGGGCGTTTGCCATTCATTTTCAGTGTTCTAATCCTAGACATATTTTGTCGAAACAGGCCGTATTGTGCTGTGCCGGACAAGTAGGCGACAAGCTTCAACAGGTTACATCTGCAATGCCTATGCTCATGCATTTCCAAGGATTCCAAATAATTGAGTTTGTAACAATTGCTTGCATAGTGCAAACTTTCCGTACAGTTTAGATTCAGCAACTTGTGGTTGAATTCAAAGGAATGGTGCATTTTTATCTAGTATGAAGGACCTTTCATGTTTAGCATACCGTTTTGAGAAATATCTGCCACATTGTCCCACATTAACACTATTTTACTCCAGAGACTTAGTCCGGTCGTACACGGAACACATATTTGCAGTTGGGGCAACCACAACATTGTGGTCACGTTGACTGAACTTCGCGGTTGACCCAACCCCATTTTTGTGGTCGTCTTGCGGCCATATAAACCGCACTTGCAGTTGAGGCAACTGACATCAAAAATTGAATGCTGTGAGACTAATATCAGAAAAAGTACACTACGCTGTGTGCGGTTGGGTGCGACTGCATGTTTGTGGTTAGTATACGGCGGATGCCGTGATGATAAACGGTTAGTATACGGCGGAGATCAGCAGCAAGTTGACTGCAAATGTTCGTTTTGACTTTTGTGAACGCCCGTGTACGTTTAGTACAGTATTTCTTATGGGCGGCTTGAGTTCGCTGGAACGCGACTGCAATTGTGTGATCGATCCGACCGCAAAATGTGGCTCGTGTACGGGTGCTCTTTGGGTGCTTCAAAATCCAGTATATGAGGATTGTCTGAAAATTTTCCGACCTCAACATGAAGATAGTAGCACTCGTAACTGAAAGCTTGTGAATTTCGTTGTTCATTTGTTGACAGTCACTCACCAAAGTTTCAGAGGTTATGAACAAATCAAAAGAAAGTTATTTGAATTGAAGGGGTTATATTTTTTAGGAGTGAATAATTTTTGGGAAAGAAAGTTTTTGGCTTTCAAGATGGAGTAGTAGAAAGCCAAAAACTTTCTTTCCCAAAAGAAAGTGTTTATCACAATTAAATCAACATTCAGGCAAGGGAAAGCTCTCCGTGCGTTGGGTCCGCGTTTGCTCACATAAGACCAAAAACGTGTTCGAATAAAAATTTCCAACGCTCTATTGGCGCAGTTCAGACAAAATCCGAGTTTTGGCGTCGATTAATGACTGTAGATAAAACTTGGATACACCATTATACATCCGAAACAAAAATACAGTCCAAACAGAGGACTGTAAAGGGCGAACCGGCTCCATAAAAAAGCAAAAACTTTTTTTCGGCTGGGTTAACGGACGGTTTTTTTGAATAGTCATGGAGTTAATTCAATCGATTATTTTCAAAAAGAAAAAACCATCACAGGAGCATACTACGCATCATTACTTAAAAATCTGAAAGCAGAACTTACGGTTGCCATGACGAAAATTCACGAATTTCGGTTTCAACTGCTTGACTATCTGCTTTACTCACTAGATCTAGCCCCAAACGACTTCTTTTTGTTCCCTCACCTGAAAATTGCGCTCGAAAGACAGAGAGTTTCGTCAAATGAATAGGTAATTACCTTCGTGAACAATTATTTTGCAGAGAAAAATGCTGAGTACAAGTTGGACGGGTTACAGTTATGGGAACATCGCTGGAAGCAGTGGGTAGAATAAATAGGAGACTAGGTTGAAAAAAAATCTAAAAAAATGTCTTCGGTATCTTCGTTAGGTCAGAAACTTTTCAGACCACCCTCGTACAAACGTTGCAAAGCTGCCTGTTTTTTGGGTGATTCCATTATGGTTATTGATTTTCAAACCACGTAAGATCGAGTCATAATATAAAAGACAACGAGGGTCCCAATGGCGGTCAGTTGCAAAGTCAACTTTGCATTAACTCAATTGCCTCATCTTGAATAGTCCTAGTTGCTGTTCTGTGTATATCTGGGGTATACCCAGCGAGTTATGAAAGTTCAGTTGCGATGGCCATCGTTTTGGTATTCCAATTCACTGACGACTCTTCAACTATATATTAATATTCGGAAATACCAACAACACACTCATAATGCGACTGGCAATCTGCTAGTGCAGTAATCAACCAAGGCAACATAAGATGGGCCATATCGGGCTTTTCCCCCTTCAAGTCACCAGGACCTGACGGTATAAGACCAGCCCTACTTCAATGGGAACTGGATATTCTTATGCCGTACCTGATTAGAATATTAAGAGCCTCTCTAGCTCTGAGGTAGGTAGGTAGGCGAAAGAGCGCAGGATGGGCTCAAATTAATAGAAACATGGTGTAAGGAACACTCACTGTCGATTAATCCCAAGAAGACTGAAATCATCATTTTCACCAGGAAAAGAAGTTTATCGGACTCTCGAAATCTTCAAATGCGAACTAAATTTCTTTGAAGAGGTGAAATACCTTGGAACTAACCTCGACAGGAAGCTAACATGGAACTCTCAGCTACGTCTGCTGCAGGCAACCAGTGATGCAATTGAACCCAGGTTTGTTTTAATAAAACCTACAAAATACAGATGCTACCGATGCTACGAATGCAATACGCATATATACAGACGGCACAAAAACCAAAGAAGGCTCAGGATGCGAAGTGTACTCCAGATTACTAAGCCTAAGAATTAAGTGGGGAATGGGAAAAAATGCCAGCGGCTGATATCTGGTTGGTATCTCAAACACCACAAAAGAAATAACCAGGAAAGGAATTTCTGGCAAAAACATAACAATCTGCACTAACAGCAGACAAGCTCTATTAGCCTTGAACAGACAATGTGTTAGCTCAGGGCTAGTACTAGAGTGCCACCAAGATATAGCCAATGACTCGGTTATCCTGAGGCGGTTTAAAGGGCACAGCACGACAGGACTAAAGGTAATCGCATTGCCAAGGAAGCGGCTGAACTAAGAATTTTAGGACCCAGTGGCACCTACGGCCTGATGACTTCGACAATTGAGGAACTCAATCCCTAATGAAATGAAATGGAATCAAAGGATGCAGGATCACCCTGGTCGACCCTGAGAAGCTGGCGCCGTAGAAATATCTGGCGATGACCAGGAAAAATCTACGCTCAACAGTAGGATTTCTGACTGGCTACTGTCAACTAAAGAAACACCTCCATAATATGGGGCTAGTGAACACATCTTCATGCAGGATGTGTGAACAGGAAGATGAGACTGTCAGGCATGTCCTATGGAAGTGCCCTGTCGTCAATTAGAGACTGTGTGTTCGGTGTTCGGCGAATATTTGCCTACACCTGCCAATATAAAGATGTCTCCCAGTGACTTGTCCACCTTCCTGGAAAGTACAGGATCCATCCTGTCCTCCTAGGTCATCTTCCATGACCTAGGAGGACAACTCCTTGGGAGGATATACAATGAGTCACATGTGACCTAAGTGCTGTGGGCTCATACTCACCCTCCCTACTCTACAGATAGGTAAAGATGTTTTGGTATTCCGATTCACTGACGACTATTCAATTGTATGTTAATATTCCATCTTGATTTGCCTTTTGCACAGAAAAATTACTTACTTTACTAAATTGAACTAAAATGGCAGTTTTTGGGCTAAAAGGAAACCATTACAAGGTTCTTCATCAGTTATTTGTGGAAATTGCTTGTAGATATTTTATGGATTCTCCTCATAAAATAATGTTATCTCAAATTTTAACGAGAATAGTGGCCTTGCGTTCCTTGTTTGTATTCAACTCTTCTACGTGCAGAATTTAACGCAGTTTATTGTCGGGCTGGAAAATACTGCTCTCTGATCTGTATATACCAATTTATATTAGGGTAATAGTCACCAACATCTTTTTGAAAAAATATAAACAATGTAATAAACTTTCTGATTTTACCTACAATCGGCCATGATGCAGATTTACTGTACTTTCAACTAGTAATGAATATGGTTTTGAAATAGTTGGTAATAATAAGTCGCAGGGATAACATCTTGTAAAGAAATCAACAAATGTAATGATTAGCTTTTACGATCGTTATGGAGTTGTTGATTTGATGTATGTAATAAGTGCATTGTGCCAGGGCCAACGTGAGAGAAGTCAGACGTCGCTGACTTGAATAAACCGTTTAAAATACGAAGACTTATATGGTTATGGGTCAATGCCGGATACATTGCTTTCAATATGAACACTAGAAATGTCTCATTTTGTATTCGGATAGAAATAGAACAAATAAAGTTTGCGAAACAAGTGAACAAGAAGACAGGATAGACTTCGATTCTAGTTTCCGTCAAAAAAACACGAAACTTCATAGAGAACATTGAAAGGTATATTTTGAGAAGAGATTAGTTTCTGGGAAAAAAGCTTTCTGGCTTTCACTTCTCCATCCTTATATAAGTGGCTTCTGAAAATAATTTCTATGCATGATCTACATATCTTCATAAAGATGTGTAAATATAATGATTTTTTCCTTCCTCTGGAAGTTTCTCACAATTTTTCGTATAAAGATGGAAAAGGGAAAACTAAAAAAAGATATAACTATCCCTATTTTAGATCGTCTTCTTATAAAGAAATCTAGGATGATGAAAAGCGCATCGAGAAATGTATTATATTTTGGTTATTTGAGAGGGGTGTTTTTTATGATTGATGAGTTGTTTATTTCATGGAAATTCATGATTACTAATTTCCACTAGTTATTTTATTTTTACGACCGGTTTCAGGTTTCATCCCATTATAAAGTATAAAAACTAACTAATCTGACATTAGTTTGTTTTTTACTTCATAATGAGATAAAACCCGAAACCGGTCGTAAAAATAAAATAGCTAGTGGACATTCATTCCATTAAAGTGATCATGAATTTCCACAAAATAAACAAGTTATCAATTACACAAAAAATCGCATTCCGTTCCATTTCGTTATTTGTAGTAGGGATGAATAAGTCAAACTAAGAACACCCCTCTCAAATAACCAAAATGTAACACTTTTCTCGATGCGCGTCTTTTCATTCATTTCATTAAAAAGAAGAAATACGTTTCTTATCGACCTTTTTTGGGTATTTTTACCTTCCACAATCTAAACGTTTTGGAGGCCAAAATCTGCCCCCGTCTTCATAAATGGACAAAAATTCAAAGATATTTGGAATTATTCCTTTATTGATTATTTATTTCTCAACTTCTTCGACAGATGTCAGAGAAGTTTTTGCGTGTTTAGCGATTTTCTGCTTTCGATAAAAATTAATCAATGATTTTGCATCAAATTTTATTTAAAAAATGGAATTAATTTCTCAAAATTACTTGAAATATTGACAGTGACACACGATTATTTTACTTTGCGTGAGAAAAATTTTTACAAGTGGTACAAGCTTTTCAGAGAAGGTAAATAATATGTAAATAACGACGCTCGCCCTAGACGCCCTAGTGTACTAGTGTTTTGGAGAATCGTCGAATTCTTTCGGAAGAAGCTTGTGGTAAGGAGCGTGTGGCAGTGAAGTTCGTTCCGAAATTGGTACCAAAAAAACCGTCGCATGAGCATTGCTCAGGAATTGTTGAATGACGGAGATCGAGATTTGCTTAAAAGAGTCATATCTTGTGACAATCGTGAGTGTATGGTTATAACATCGAAACCAAAGTCCAAATGTCCCAATAGAAGAGCCTAGGAGACCCAAGACCAAAAATGCACGCCAAGTTCAATCAAATGTCGGGGTTTTGCTGACTGTTTTCTTCGATTGCCGTTGCGTAGTACATCAGAAGTTCTTGCCACAGGGTCGTATGGTCAACAAAAATTTTTGTCTTGAAGTTATGCGCTACTTGCGAGAAACAATACGGAGAAAACTTCGCTATTGTAGAAAAACAATTCATGGCTTTTGCATCACGACAACGCACTCTTCATTGCTTGTTCGTAATTTTTAAGCCAAAACAACACCCCAGTTATCACTTATTCACCAG
The DNA here is from genome assembly GCA_015342105.1 of Leptinotarsa texana. Classification (NCBI taxonomy): domain Eukaryota; kingdom Metazoa; phylum Arthropoda; class Insecta; order Coleoptera; family Chrysomelidae; genus Leptinotarsa; species Leptinotarsa texana. The sequence goes on along the minus strand of WOGN01005045.1, from coordinate 7,339 downwards.
ACTTGCCCCCTGCAACTTTTCCCTGTTCACAAGTTTGAAGGACGGAAAAGGATGACGAAAGGGCGGAAAAGAACGGCGAAAGGACGACCTTTTGCGAAGATTGAGGAGATGAAAACCGTATCGCTGAGAAGGTCAAAAACATACCTAAAAGTGCAAATAAGAACTGCTTTGAATATCTGAAAAAACGCTGGCTCAAGTGTGTATACATCTTTGAAGGGGACAAAATAAAAATTGATGAATAAATGAATATTTCTTGAGAAAAATTAAAATTCACCTCACCTCACAGACAGCGTATGTATGCTGGTAGCCATATTTTATTATTGGTAATATTATCTTCCTTTCGGTTGAAATTCTCTTTGTATTTCTGAAAGTTTATCGTCTTCCTATATAATCTTGACAACTAGTTTTCCGCTGTAATCGTGTACTTGGGACTCTTCAAACGCGATGATGTAGGTGCCTGAGTGAGTGTGTGTTGGACTACAACTGATTTGTCGGTAAGTCTTTGGGCAACGCCAGCGCCATCGTGCAATTTATATCTCTGTTGCCACCCTGGAAATAGGAAACTCTTTGTATATTTCAACAATTTTGTTTTGAACTTTATTGAATTATTTACTATAAAAGCTTTACAATCCGATTGAAAAGCTATGGAAATCTTATAGTTGAGGCGACTAAAGAAACCAAATTTTGTGATTCAATTGTTGTTGAAACCGATTCGTTTAAAAACAAAACAAATACCGCTATTCCTTATAAATCTAACATTTTATTATAAAGATTTTGTCAATGGGAAACTTGGCAGTTGTAGGGGATGAATAAAAAATAAAATTTTGAGCGCGGACTCCATTAATATGAAATTATATGCTTATCGTTTCGTGTTTTAATATCTTGTTATGCATTATTAGTTACTTTGAAAGGTTTTCAGAATTCCTTAAAATGATAAATTACTATTCAAATTTGAATCCAAACTTATCTCCTTCTAAAGAAACTAACTGAATCATGCGAAAAACTGCAGCTCCAATTATTTTGAGAATTCAGTTAAGGTTAATATTTCCGTTTTCAACCTCTTTGCTCAGTATGTCAACCAGGTATGATGATCTATTTCCAGAGAACTAGTCGAATAACACTTGTTACCTACTAAAAGAATATATGCCGATTCTTTGAGTATACTAATTTTTTTCATGAGTTTCTTTGGTGATAATTTTTGTTTCGCTTCATTCTCTAGCGTGATCACCAAATGATTTTAGAATATGCTTCGCTATCCCCGATCCTGTCATCTTTCTTCTCCTTATATATTCACGATGTTAATTTTTCCTCAGATCCAGGGATCTTAAGGTTCCACCTACATAACTTTTTCTACAGGAACAAGAAAAATTGTAAACACACTCTTTCGTTCGTTCAACCATATTTTCTGGTTAAGTATGTGACAAAATAGATCTCGTTCGTTTGAAGGTGATAATGTTTTATGATGAATTTCATTAGTTCGAACTTCTATTGTATGATATTATATAAAATGATTTGAAATCCATGAAAGAACTAAAAAAAGAATTAAAAATGAATACTTGACAAATAACAATTATAATTATACCAAGCAAAAAAAACCTGAAATGAAATAATAGTACTCTCAACATCTGAGAGTTATCGTTCGTATGGGGGCGACAGCTGATTAACGGAAAAACAGATTTTAAACAGTAAAATATAAGTACAAATAGAACAATTGAACAAAAAATCAAAAATGAAAAGTTAAGAGATTCCTATCAAAGTTACTTCACGACGTTTCGATTGTTGGTATTTACAATCGTCTTTGGGTGATGATTCCTCCGAGAGATGACTATTTATGGGACATTCAAGTACTTTCACATTCTCCGCTTTCCTTTTTCCGCTTCACTGGTTTAGTGGGAGATGACCGTTTGGCGGCAGTTGGCCATATGTTGCGTATTTCTACGCTAGCTTGGCTAAATACGTTGTTGTGAGAACAACGTTGTTGGACAACATGTATGCGGCTTCTTTGAATTTCCTCCTAAATCAATGTTCCTCTCTGTGTATGATCTCAGCTTGGGACCACTAGATATTATATTGAAGGATCCAAACATGCTCTGCTATTCTTGATTTGCTGGTTTCCCAGGAATAGCAGAGCATGTTTGGACCCATCAACTTATTTGCAGAATCAATACTCCTGACCTCTCTGGATTTAATTATTCCATACAGTCTAACTTGTGTTTGTAAATCTTTTGCTGGAAAAATCCTCACTTGTTTACTTTGTAGCAAATGTTGAAGAGGTAACAAAAACGTATGTGATTTTCTGAAACTTCAACTAGCGTTTCCTAATATGAGTGATAACCTTTCCGTGCAAAGTTTATTGTTAAATCGTCAGAAAAAGGAACCTTTAACGGGTGATGATCAACTATATTGCCAAACATGCGCCAAACTAACTGACTATTATAATGTAACAAGTACAGCTGAGGCGCCAGTCAACTAATAATAAAACTCATGATTTGCATGACTCAACCTCTGACAGAAGCACCAAACTCTTACGAAGGATCGAAATAGATGAACACTTCAATCTAGCAGACCACTATTAGAATCTGCATGCAGTCATTGATCACTGTAGTTCTGGCGTTGAATCTGATCTTTATTACGCATTGGTCAAAGACGAAACGGACTGGTTTAAGTTTGACGATAGTCCTGTCACTAAATGTTCTGGTGATGTCATGAATTCATTGGAGAATTTATTAAGATCTTCAGATGATGTGGTGCTGCAAGTTTTTCCGGGTTTTCCTGCAGCTGAGAAAGCAAATGCGCCATAGAATCAATGAAGTCGCCCCGGAGCACCAATTACTTTTTGTTGTTGTTTCATAATTTCATGATTTGTATTACAATATATCTTAGTGTTACAAAGGAAAAATCCGAGTAAAAATGAATTCAAACCTTACAGACTTAGAGGATTCAATAGAAAATGGTATTTATAGGATTGCAACTACAAGGATGTTAGAATAAAATTTGTAATAACAATTTCTGCTTTTACAAGGCAAATTTACAAATATTCATTCAAAATCTAACTGTTGTACCAGATTCAATAATTTATCTAATGTTATATGAAATATGTTGTAGAATACTTTAATGTACCATTAACCGATGAAGGTACCGTGTAGCAAAACGCGTTTCAAATAAAACTTAGTGTGACAATTCTATAATTATTATCATGGGTAGTAACTGGTCAGAGTATTCATGATTATATCAATTCAATAATCTTCTTATGAACGGAGATTGTTCAGAAACATTAACATTTTTTTTTAAAGAAATTAGGATTCTAATAAACACCCAGATGTATATTTGAATCATAAGATGTGTCTTTTAATTTTAGCTTGAAACACTGAAGGTGGCTGATATAAATTTTCAATAATTTTAAAGGATGTATCGCGTGATCTGAAGTCAATGTACCATACAGATGATAATTAAAAATACGAATGAAGAAGTTAGTTGTATATTACGAGTATACCAAGCGCATCTCAAAATACCATAACCTTGTCAGCGGACTGTTGCGTCTTTGCACGCTTTGGAGTCAGTTCACCACCTGTAGTAAACTCAGATGACGATCGTTACGATTCTGATGTGAAATGATGGAGCCATGTTTCATCCATCGTCACATATCATCGCAAAAATTCGTGATTTTTAGGGTGGAGCTGAAACAGCTTTAATTTCTTCAAACTAACAAAATTTGGCAAACTCACAATGTTTTATACCACAAACTAATAGTCTGACAGCTGTGAAATTCCTACATGTGTTTTTTAAAGGTTAGGGTTAGCTGTAAATCATATAGATTGAATACTAGTAGCGTCATTTGTGGAGGAGAATGACTTCCTCCCCAATTGATGATCGAAACACCTGTGGAGGTGTTTAAAATTAGGGTTTGGTGTTGGGATAATAATCCAGTAATATTTCTCTAGTACATGTTTTCGACCTATTCCTTAACATGTTTAAAAAGCGTTATCTAATTAATTATATTTGGATATAGAAATAACTTTTTGATGTGAAACAAAATCTCCAAATTATTTGAAGTATTTACTCCATCTATTCTTTAAATGACATTTTTTGTGGGGGAACCAACATTTTATATCCTTCCACAATCTGAAAAAATGAAAGCTAAATCAATAGAGACTCTGACGAAGTGTAGTAATGGGCAAACTGAAAGGTTCAACCCCAGAAGTTACTGCGTTATATAAACTATTGAGAAGTCCAATTAGTTAGTAACTTGTATCTATAAATTTTGCCTACAAAAGTCAAATGAAATTAGAACTATCACAGTTTGGGGCAAGATTTTTATAGAGAATTTCAGATTGTTATAGTGAATATCAGGTTTCGAAAACTTAAAAGGATAGTTTTCCGAAACGACAACCACTTAAGAAAGTTGAGTATCAATGAATAATTAATTTTTTCAATAGATTTTCTTTTCAATTTGTGAGAAAAATTTATGAATACGACAAGTTAGGTACTGACTAATTGGACTTCTCAGTAGTTTATATTACGCAGTGTAGATTGTAGAAGGATATAACCCAAAAATAACAGTATAAAAATTATTCCATCTATTAAATAGTCAATTTGAACAAAAATGAGTGGACAAAATGGGTTAAATATTTCGATCAACTGTTGTCCCACAACTAGTAATCCTCAAAATATATAACTTGTGCTAAAGATCAACGAGATTTTCCTTTGTAGCATGGGATTCCTAGACTACAAGCTGTCATTCATCAAAATCAGAAAAAATATATGCATATATTTCGTGGTTGAAGTTTATAAGGCTATGGTAACGTTTTGGAAATTGTAACTATTTTTCAACTGAACTTTATATGTTGCCAAAAGTACATTGAATGCATCAAGTACTACTTAAAGAGTGGAGAACTTCCAAAGAGAGAAAAGGGGACATAAAGTGTCGAAGAAAGCTTCTTGCAAAAAAGTTTTTTTCTCATGAATTAATCATTTCAAAGAATATACGTACATATAGGAAAATAAATCTTTCGAAATGAAATTTCCAAACATTCGTCTCCACCGGCGTAACTACACATAGTAGGTTCTGGTAAATGCCTACCGTAAAACAGCTACTTTCCTGGCTAATATCACGCTGGACATCAAATTAAATCCAACGACATTTATGCAACCTCACAGAGGTTAGTCTTGCAGATGTTTCTCATCAGTCATTAGTTTCACCTACAGACCAGTTTCAAGTTATTATCTCACGTCAGTGCAGGAAATATCTGACCCTAACAACAGTGTGCCTGAGACTCGATTAATTTTAATGTACTCCCACTGTATGTATGAAACCTTCGTCTAAGCAAGAGAATAATTATTAACTAGTATGAGCTCCATCCCGTGAACAAAGCCCAAGCGTGATGTCATCCAGGAGCGTAGTTGTTTCACGGAAGGCATTTACCAGAACTTACTATGTAGTTACGTTAGGAAATATGAATGTTTATAAATTTCATTTCGAAATATTCATTTTCTAATATGTATGTATCTCACCTCGATACAGTCTCCTGAATTATTTTGATTTCTGTTAGAGTATTGGTACATGGAATGTTTCTTCTCTTTGGGGATTTGTTCACGAAATAGAGTTGATATTAGTTAACAATATTTCGCTTAGACGAAGATTTCATACGTGCAGTCTAGCTGTAGCCGTGTTGAAATTAATGTAAGTATAGTTTGAATAATTGAAGGAATTGTGTCCAAATGTTAATTATTTTTTACAGATGTATCTCTCTGAAGTAAATGAATGCAGTTTTTCAGAATTGAGGGAAACCATTAAATTAGCTTATTTACCAAAGGACCAGCTTCAAGTAATACACAACATTGAAATTATACTTTACGGTTAGGTATGTAATTGTTGAATTTAAGTGATATTTGTGACCACCGTGGCCGAAGATATGGGTGTAATCAGTGATAATATAATAATATAATTTTGTAATAATAATAAAATTTTAAAATTCTGTAGAGAACGTGAACATTGGACTGGCATATTATTAGACATATTAGAATGTTAGAGGTAATTTTAAATGCCACAATTACTATTATAAGAAGTATATGAAAATAAATGTTATCATGGTTGCTAATAACAGAATAAAATGGATGAAGACAACATCGAATTTCATTGGAGTGGACACCAATGGCTGGTGTCCACTCCAAGCAGCCATTTCTTATTGCTCCAACGCTCTCTATCGCACTTAGAGTTTCATTATAATCTTCACTGTCGATATTTACACATTACTTCAATTTCACTACCGTAACCACAATCAAGAGGCAGTTTCAAACTGAATAACTGTCTGTTTCTGCATATGCCTTTATAGTTTCAAACCACGTGGTTAGTTCTGAATGGTGTTTTCGATCCACGAGATATGTTTGTTATCTAGTTATCTAACCCCAGCCATTTCATGAACATTTCCTTTCCCTGAGTACTTTTTCGACGAGATAAATCTTAGATTCAGTTTTTTGTAATTCTTCTTCATAGAAAGCTCCATCAATAGGTGTACCATACATATCTTTTAGCATGAAGGTGACAGGGTTAGTAATGTTGACTTTGATAATTTTTAATAATTTCAGAGTCCGTAGTCCAAAGGGTGTGAGGGGTGAATAAATGTTTCAATTTTAAAATTCGTACAATATCAACAACTTTGAATTTTCGCGGTCCAGCAATCTTCAAGTGACTACAAAAGGCATTGAGAATTTTCTTTTCATTAGACTTGTAGATTTGTTAGGGTTTGTAGCCCGTCTTTCTGTGACATGTATCATTGTAAGATCTAGTGATTAGGGGTAGTACGTCTATCCATTTTTATGTACCATTTGAACTGAAATATTTGTGAAGCTTCTTTTTCAATGTTCCGATTACACGTTCGGCTATGACAGCTTTCTTGATTCTATAAGTATTGTATAAGTGTATAAGTATTTCATGATATTTCATAAGATTCTGAAATTTGTTATTGTTAATTTGTCTGCTGTAGATTTTTCAGACAGCGTTTCATGTGTTCCAAAATATACGAAAATGTTTTATAATCTCTCAACTGGTTTTCGTTTTGAGTGGTCGAATCTACGAGAATTAGCTTGTTATTGCATTCGAATGAGCCTATTGTTGCATCTCGTCCAAGTTCATTTGCCATATATCGTCCAATCCTTAAAGATTGTACGACGTCCACATAATTTTTTTGAGCAGGTCGAGAAGTTGAATTCTCTCCATGGATCCCATTTCTTGTCCTAATTATATTATAGTCTATTTCAAAAGAGTGTAGAGTAATAAATCATGAAGTGTCATAAAATTTGCCTGAATTTCGTTGTCGTCCATGGGCGTAGGCAAATCTTA
>WOGN01005044.1:0-13548 GCA_015342105.1 Leptinotarsa texana | reverse complement strand
TATTAGTTTTGACAAATATTTCCAACTTTCCTTTTTCTACGTCTTAACCATTTCGCAAATCGTACTCTCCTTCCGTAATCCCCTTTAATGAGGTGATGAACTTTGCGTTACCTGTAGCGTTTATATTTGTCCTTTTTCAAAATAGTTCTAGTGGATTTTACAGAAATCTCCATTTCGTGGGCTATTTCTCGTAAAAAACGATCTCGATTAGCATAATTTTTGTACTGGCCAATCCTAGATTGAAAAAAAAATGTTTTAACTGTGTAAACTTATATGAGGATTTTTATTTAATTTTGCATATCAGTTCTTTCATCATTTGAATACATCTGTGATATATATGTTCATAAACGTCTGACAGTTCTCTTCAACAGATATCAACACACATTTATTTTTCTGATGGTAAATGAATTGAGATGCTGTTTGGTCATACCAAATTATGCAGCAATCGAATTTCGACCAAAAACTGATATTTTCGTCACTTCCAGGATTGAGAATCATGAAAATATTACGAATTATAAATGATTAGGAAAAAGGATTACGGCAATACAAAAATTTCCAAAACGAAAAAGTACAAATTTTCTTTGTGTTAGGGTACCTACCTGTCAAATTTATTGGGTTGTCTGAATTATATTTTGAAAAAATCGAAAAAGTTTATAAAAGAAGTAACGACAGGACCGAAATCTAAAATTGTTGTTACAGATGATGGTAGTTATTTCAAATGTAACAATATAAAAATATCAAATGTGATATACCCGTGAATCGTAAATTTATTGCTTCATCAACATCTGTACTGAAAAAGACAGTTAAGTGTTAAAAAAAAGTTGATTGTGGCCATGTTGACACGAAAGGTTTTATGGAATATTTATTATTACATCGTCATAGTACACTTCGAATACAGTAATATTTTCGGTTTCCACTTTTTGATATTCCCCGAAATAAAAATTCCATTCGAAAAAAAACAGAAAACAGCATTTTTGGTTTTCCTCGTATAACTTGGAGAAGGGCCAGAGTCCTCGTGAATGAAGAATATTTAGATGGAATATTCCCAAGAAAATGGATTTGAAACAATTGGCCAATTAACTAGTCATCTCGATCCCCAGATCTTACTCCTTCAGATTTTTTTTCGTTTGGGGATACATGAAGGATGAAGTTTTTGCAACACCAAGTACAGATATCGACCATCTCGAACAAAAAATTAGAAATTCATGTATCAGTACTACTCCTATTATGCTAGAAAATTGCCCCAGAAATTGTCTGAACCGACAACTTACGTTCATTCAACAAAGAAGTCATATAAGTCATCCATTCGAGCATTCAATGTAGATTACCATGAAGCTTTGTGTTTTGATATTGGTTTCGTTTTTCCCAAAAGTTAATTGTCTATTATAGGTGGAATAATACAGATGAACATTTGTATTATTTGTATTTGTAGGAATGATACAAATGAACATATTCCACCTTGTATTTTCAAGAAAGGTTCGGAATAAATGTTTGGTTGGAAATTGTGGGAACAAAAATCCTTGGATCTTTTTTTTACAATGATCATTTGAATAGTGAAATGAATCTTCATTTTCTATTCAATGAATTCGATGGCTACTTAGATGAATTGCCACTGAATATCCGCCATGGAATACAATATTTTCATCAACGTGGCTTCTCCCCAGCAGCAATAGTAAGGAAACATGTAAATGCAATATTTCCTGGAAAATGATTTGTAAATAATAGATCAATTAACTGGGCAGCTCGATCTCCAGATCTTTCTCCTTTAGACTTTTTTGACAGGGGGTACATATAAGATGAAGTTTTCTCAACACCAAGTACAGATATCGAATCTCGAACAAAAAATAAGAGCTGAATGTATTAGTATCACACCTATTACGCTGAAATTATCTGGACCGACAACTCATGTGCATTCAACAAAGAGGTTCTCAATGCGAGCATTTAATGTACACTGCCATGTAGCTTTGATTTTCCGTCTTGCTTTCATTTTTCCCAAAATTTCATGATAAAGTAAATTGTTCATCTGTTTGATTGTTATTAGTGATGATGGTGTTTATTTCAAATGGAACACTATAAAAGTATCAAATGTGATTATACTCTTGAATTTCAAAAAAGTTAATGGTGGCCTTGTTGACACACAACTTTTTATTGAATATTTATTACTTCATTCTCATAGCATACTTTGAATATGATAACATTTTTTTTCCATTTCATGATATTCTACGAAATAATTCCATTCGAAAAGAACGATAAACATCATTTCTGGTTGTCCCCGTGTAACTTGAGAAGGGCGAGAGTCCCCGTAATTTTTTTTCGACTATTGTATTGGTACCATTCTCACACGCTTTATATTAGATTCACCTGTATGTATGTATATTTGTTTGCTTGTAACTCCTCTTTTCATTCCATATCGGGATCTGTATTTGACTGAATTATCGTCATTAATGCTTGATCTATTCGCGGGCAGATGGCGCTGTACGTATTCTACTTAATATAATTCGAAATCACTTCACATGCATATCTGCGTTTGAAAAAATATTTCTTCCATCAACACGCGCACCTGCTGACTTATTTGTAATCCTCCTTTTGGCGTCTGCTGCTCCGGAATCTAAAAATATCAATGGTCATTTTTTTAAACAATATACGGCTGATTGATCCCAAAGTTTGAATAAAATATATCTAGTTTGAAAAGACTATAAACCACGCTTTTATAGCATACGAAAATGAAAAATGAAAAATAAATATAGTTTGAATAACTAAAAAACACACACATATAGTAACTCACATAGGATATTTAGAGTAAATGCGAGAAGGGCGAGAATACTCGTGAATTTTCTTCAATCATTGCATTGCTCCCGCTGAGAGTTACCTTCATTACAGGCTTTATATTATCTTCACCTGTATGTATGTATGTATGTATGTATGCTTGTTTGTATGCATGTTTGTAACTCTCAAGCTTGGTATCTGTATTGACAGATTTATCGTCATTATTGCTTAATCTATTCGCGGGCAGATGGCGCTGTATGTAACCTACTTGATATTTCTTGATTCATTCGCGGGCAGATGGTTCTGTACGTAACCTACTTGTTATTTCTTTATCTATTCGCAGACAGGTGGCGCTGTAAGTAACCTCCTTGATAGTTTGTACAAAAGAATATCAAAATAATGTAGTCTAAAAACTGAAAAATACGCTCTTACAGCATATGAAACTCATAAGTAAAAATAAGTATAGTCTAAAAAAACTTAAAAGCACGCTTTTAAAGAACATCGAACTAAAAAGTTAAAAAAATAAATATAGTTTAAAAAACTAAAAAAACGTGCTTTTACAGAACATCGAACTAAAAAGTTAAAAATAATTTTTTGAAAATAGGTCTAAAACAATAACGATCAAAAAATACTAGTATTATTGTGACAAAAGCTTTTTTCACAATAATACCAGTATTTTTCGATCGTTATTGTTTCAAGCTTATTTTAAAAAAATATTTTTACCTTTTCAGTTCGATGTTCTTTAAAAGCGTGTTTTTTAGTTTTTTAAACTATATTTATTTTCATTTAATCGTCTTGGTATGTATCTGTTACAGTTTAGAATATAGCATCGATTCCACGTTGTAAAAAGAACGGCCTGTATACTGTTCGATAGAGAGTGGTGTACTCTATACCCTCCAAATTTTGATTTTTACAACCTTTTCAGTTTATTACTACATGATGTCATTGGTCGACTTCCAGCCAAATATCCTCTACGAATTTAAATTGAACCAAAGCGCTGCTGAAACAGCCCGAAAAATCAACCAGACACTCTGCAATGATAGTGTTAATGAACGCATTGTTCAATGGCGGTTTGCGAAATTTTGCCCCGGAGATTTCAGCGTCACAGATAAGCTACGAAATAATCCAGGACGATGATTTGAGTACACCCTCACAAACGCGTGAGTTGGCTGAAGAATAGGACATCAGCTCCCACGCGATTTTTGATGGCATAAAACGTTTTGGGGAGGCCAAAAAGCTCTAAAAGTAAGTGCCCCACGGTTCGAACGATCGGCAGGTCCTATTATTTGCTTTCTTGTAACCAAATCGATCTTTTACTTAAATAGGAACGTCAGTTGTTGGACACCAGACACTTCCCAAAGGCTGAAACCCACCAAAGAAGAACATGGGTACTGTATGGTGGTCAGCAACGGTTAAATGTTAATGGTAGATTTGAACCGTGCTGCATGCAGTGGTTTATTTTACTGGTAACCAGTATACAAAAGTATGAGCACACAAAAGGCTACATGCAAAGTTTCAAAATGAATAAAAAGTGTGAACTTTCATGGCAGGAGATAACAGAAAGTGTTTTTTGGGTCTATTGACCGTGCTCTGCAGAGTTTTGTGCCTGGCGTTTCAAAGGCGATGAGGCTACTACTGGAAATTTCCCGAAGTAAATACTACATAAGAAACGTAGACTATTCGTGAAGAAATTTTGAAAATTGAGTTGGTAATGAAGTTTTATTGCGTCCAAAACGTGGTTTATAGCAGTGTTGAAACCCAGATTTAACTGATAACTTTGTGACTTTCTCAACTTGTAATCAAAAATACCTTTCATATGTAATATTCACCAAATTTTTGTATTTGAATTCATTGAACACCGCCAGAACTGAAAAGGATGTGGGAAAATTAATTTTTATTCCTGAAGGTTGACCAACTTGAAATAACCTCACCGAAAATTGAGGATTGGGATTCATTCAAAGGGGGTATCACCTGTGAGAATCAGCATAAAAACCGATAAAAAAACTGCTATTGAAAACAGGTCCTTACTCAAAATTTCAAGGTTGATGGTGGCGCAACTCGGACGTTAACCTGTATGGAGTTCAATATGATTGTTGTGATGGTTGATTCAAAGTTTCTGTGATGGAGTTGGAAAAGATCTTTGAGCGAAGTCAGAAAACTTGACCTACTCCAGCTCCACTATTAACAAAATTTTGACCTGTTGAATAGCCTCAAATATTTGAAACGTTTCTGAATAAATCATCAGGTGATGTTAATATGTTTGAGAAATCATATTCGGAAATAAACTACTGTACTTATTCAAACAAATTCATTAACATTCAATAACAATTATACAAATCAATATAGCACAAAATAGTTTTGAAAGTATTCGTTGAAGAATATAAGATTCATCTCTCAATATGCTTCAATCCCATCCAAAAACCACCTTCAACGGAAACAAGGATCGAACTTTTCGACAGAACTAAAGGAACTCTTGTCCTTTTTATGGGTACAATTTCAAAATTCAGAAGGAGGTAGAAGAATAAAACTTTCATTTCCAACAAAGCAAATCTGGAGCCAATACAGTTCCTTGGTCCTTGACCGAAAGGTTGATACGAAAACGGTACTATATTGCTTTTATTTTCGTCATTGAATCTTTCGGGATCAAAACGTTCTGGATCTGGAAAATACTTCGGATCCCGGTGAATCCCGAATTGAGGAAAAACAATAATACTTCCTTTCTCTAAATGTAGAGGTTGTTCTTCTGGAGTTGTTGGATTAATAGTGTAGGCCTCACTACACACTCTTTCTGCAGCAGTTTGGGTCGGCCATTTCCGAAGAACCTCTGAAAAATTGATAATGATAATTTATAATTGGAATATTAGCATATATTGAAATTATATTTTCCAGAACATCATGGAAATTATTTAGATTCTGGTTATGAAAAATATTTTGTCGTGTATCTCTGGAAAAGCGAAAAACTTCAGACTCGATGAATTATTACCTTCAGAAGATAGGTACTTCACAATAAATTTTTGGCAACGTCGATATCATAGCTGAATTTTGGGGAAAATCTAGATAGAGGGACGTTGTGTCAACAGCAGATACTTGCTTATTGTTCCTCAACGATTTATGGTTTTTTGCAACTTTTCTATAGCTTATAGCTTAAAGAAAATGAGTATCCTTCGAACTAACCTTCAACATAACTTTTTCATAAGTAACAAATATTTTAGTAAATAATCTATTGGCCAAAAAGTTTAAAGTTTGTTATTTCTGAAATAACAAGAAGATATTGATTTAGAAAAAAAAAAGGGTCGAATATATTCTTGATGAGACGATATACGATATGCACTTCATCAAGGCGTTTGATCGAGTGTCACATCAACAGCTGCTAAAGAAACTGTCAAATGTTGGTATACCATCCGATATTTAGTTGCTCCTGAAATCATATTTATACTACCGACGAAGTTATGTTGAATGTGATAGTATGAAATCCTTCTCCTTTGCAGCGAGCTTGGGTGTCCCACATTGGTCTAATCTTGGATCGTTATTATTTATACTATTTATAAATGGCATTACCTATGATATCATTTCTTATGAAGTGCTATTTGCAGATGACATGAGAGTATATTGTGAAATCCAAGATGAAGCAGAATGTTTCACATTGCAGGAGGATATAAATTGTTTGACTAATTGGTGTATTCGTAATGAATTGTACTTGAACACAAATGAATGTGAAATAATGATATTCACACGTTAAATATTATCGGTAACATTCAACTATGTACTATACTAGATGGTGAAAGTTTAATGCGAATCACGGAATCAAACGATCTGGGGTTTCGTTTGATAAAAAAAATCACGTCTTCCAATCATTTTCAGAATATAATATCAACTTCAATGAGAAGTATGGGTTTGGGTTCAAGATCTTTCATTCTTTAAAAACAGTTTACTTAACAATGATCAGGAGTAAATCAGAGTACTGCACTCTCATTAGGAATCCGTCCCACTTGAAACATATATCAAGTTTAGAAAATGTTCAAAAAAATTTTATGACTTATGTGCTCATATTTACGTATTCCGCAGGAGAGTCTAATACAAGAGTTCTGTATTTTTTGAAGTCGACTACTGTCAACACTCAGAAGAGCGGGTCCATAAATGTAGTCACAATGAGCCAGTTTCGATAATATGAGGGATTCACATCCACAAATTTTCATAGCGAAACTCATGAATTGTCTACTCGGATAACGTTGTTTGAGTGTATTATATGAACCTCGGCAAAGTTGATGGACATGTTTTGTGAACCTCAATTCATTTTCTAACCAGAGTCCAAGATTTTTTGTTTCATTTTTTATGGTAATTTTTCCCCACCCAAAATGATGTCAATTGAGGTACTGGCTAAATTACGTTTGAGCTTCGATCGGAAAAACAATGCACTCGACTTACTCGCGTTCAACTTCTGATTATGTGCTGCAGATACATTTATCAAAGAATCCAGATGCGAATTTGAAGCAGCGGTAACATCGGGTTTCACTTTATTGAAATTTAAGTAAAGCTGTAATGGTGTATGCGGCAGAATTTGACGAATGAATGAAAATCTGAGATATATGAAGAAAATAACAGTGGGCCCAATATTGATCCTTTCGGAACGCCATGGCTCAAAGCAATGGTCTCTGAGGATTCAAGGTCATGAACCACTCCTTGTGGAGTTGTGAAGTATTTATTTATTGTATTGACATCTATCAAATCATCTGGTAATGTTTTGTCAGGTTTTTGATAGGTAGTCAATTGTCTTTGGATTGTTTTGATGTGACATATAGTCGAGGTATGCTTTTTTCTCACGTATTATTGATTGTTTTGTGAAATTTCTCAATATCTTATAATAGTTCCAATCGGCTGTCCCTCTCTTTCATCATGATCTTGATAACATCAGTCCGCCAAGGCTCGGGTGGTTTAGTCACGTGAATAGTTCGTACTGGAGCACATTGGTCAAAAATACTTAATGGTGAGTTATTGAGAAAATTAACCATTTCATCAACTTCATTGTATCCGTATATAATGTTCCAATCAACTGAGTGTAAGAAAGTTGTGAGGGTATCCATATTGAAATTGGAGAAATCTCTGTATTTAATACACTTAGCGGAGATTTTTATCAGGTTATTTCGTACACAACATATAGTTGCTGAATGATCATCATCAGAAACACCTTCAACATAATATACGAATACATTGGTTAATGACTCTACATCAGATACTAGTATCACATCTATTTTATGGTCTGAGAGTTTGTTCTTATACGGGTGGGCTTATTAATCAATTGAGAAAGGTCAAACAATTCAACAAAGTTGTTGAAGTGTTTGACTTATACGGTATTTTTTGAGAGATCTATATTGAAGTCACCCATAATCACAGTTTTGTCACCATATGGTAGGGTTGTTGCTAACGCATCTTCCAATTCGTTAAAGAGAAATCAAATACATTGGAGGTGTGAGGTCTGTAGGCACCGCATATTATGAATTTATTTCCTGATAACGTGACTGAAATCCAACAGTGTTCAATATTAGAATTGATATTTTGATATTATACCTTGTAATTGAGAGACTTATGGTGATACATTCCTATTCCTCCTCCTCGACCGTTAACATCAGTTCTGTCAAATCTAATAAACTTATATGGATCAAAGGTAAGAACATCAGCAGATATGTTATCATTAAGCCATGTTTCGGTAAGAAGAAAAATTTGGACCTTTTGTTGCAATATGAAGTCTTTTATTATATCAAAGTGTGCCATTAAAGACCTCACGTTCAAATGTCCTAGATGCATGTTTGAATACATTCAACAAAAGTATTGAGATAAGATAAAGACAACACAAAAAAGATTTCGACCTATTTAATACCTAATACACAAAAGAAGTAGGCGGTAAAGAGAATATTCACTTGTTCTTGAAATGAGTTTTTTGTTGCGATTTTGTTGATAAATTCTGTGTTGGTGTCCAGATCTCGTTGTTTCTCTTTCTTGGCCGTTCTATCGGTTTCTTCGGAGCTGTTTGGGGGAATGAAGGTGTTAACTTTCTCTAATCCACTATTGCCTGCAGTCACGGTTTCAGACGAGTCTGTTTTGTTTGTGACTTCCTCGTAGGTGTATACTTGGTTGTTGATGATGGTTTCTCTGGCGGGCTGCTCTGAGATGCTCGAGAAGTACTTTGCATTTATTATAATCACTCTGTATATAATCTTGAGGGATGCTAATATTATTCAACTTCAGTTGTTCTACTTGAAACCTGATGTTTTGAAGAATTGATTGTTTCAGGAAGTAGTAGGTTAGCTCGATAATCACTGGTCTGCTTTTATTGTCTTCCGATTTCCCGATTCGATACAAATCTCTGATCGTCTTTGTTCCCTTCCACGCCATACAGTATCAGGTTATATCCTTCTGTTGTCTCTCACTGGATTCCAATCGTTTCTCTAGCTCACATACCTTTTGTTCCAGTCTCTCTTTCCCTGTGCATAGATCGGTAATTTCTACACACATTTCGCTGATCTGTTGTTTGATTTTCAATAAAAGATTGTAGATTTCATCACTGGATCGACTCATTTCTCGATATTCTTACTTTTTTCTCTTACTTATTATTGAAATCTATTTATTTCGAAGTGAAGATGTATTCATTCAAATAACGCAGCGAATCGCTAATCATGAAAAGTTCAAACTTACATTAGTGTATTATGCTGGGATTTCTGCCCATGTCTGTTGACCAATAAAATTGATCGTGTCTAGAGCGGAGTTGCCAAGTGTATTGGTTTTTAATATCACACATCTGATCTGATCACAGATCTGATGTTCCAATTTGTTGTTATTGTTGTCAACTATATGTGAATACAACTGTTACAATTATGTAATTAATTTTTTTTTGTAAAATGTAGGCCTTGTTGGGTGCCTATTTTGCTGCATATTCCGTGTCATTAGTTTACATTCCGAGAAATATTTTTTCAGGGTATTTTTGTATTTAATTTACCCATTACTACGATCAAAATGGTTGCATATGTTTTATACCTAGTTGTAAGAACATATCATCCATACCAGACAAAAAGTTTTTCAGTGTTCCAAAAATCAAAACTCTAAGAGATCTATGGTTTTCTTTAGTTGGCCGAGCTAAAATAAAAATTAAATCAAAACTTTTCAAAGTATTGCGAATTTTTGAAGTAAAATTCATCGATCATTTCAAAATCGACAACATTCATTCTGAAGTTATTTCAACAAAAAATACGAAGTTATGGGTGGAAACCATTGACAATAGAAAGAGCACATTGTCGCATCCACTACAGAGAGCGCTTTCTGACTGAATGACAATATGGCTAATATACCAGTAACGTTGAATTTCTTATTTATGGTGGGTGGCATGAATGCATAATTGATTTATTTTATTAGGATTCATGAGCATTCGAAAATAATTTGAAAATATAGCTGTTAAATTCTATTCAGAATCATATTTAGATGACTTGTACTATAGCAGTTATCAAGGCAAATATTATTGTCCATTTTCATGCCTAATTCGTGGATTCGAGCGATCTTATTATTGTATATTTATTTGTTTGCTGGCTTTATTCTTGAAGAAAATTAATAAATAAATACAGAAAATTTTAATTGATGGTTAATTTTCTCAGGAAAATGGAGAACCCATATCCCAATTTATTGGTTTATTCGGCATTGAAAATGTATGTCATATCGAATCCATTCTGCTTGGTTTTGCAACATTGAATTTCAACTTGTTCTACAGCGTAGGAACAATTCATTTTTTCATCGAGTTTAGTTTGTGTGTGTTTTAATAAAAGTGTTTCAGATATATATTTGAATATAACTATAATGCATTCTTGTGCTGATTTTAATTATGCAGAAAGACAACAGGAAGCGCATTGGTTTATAGGTGAGTTATTTCATATAATGTGTTTTAAGTTCCCATAGGATAAAATGATGAGAAAAAATGGGTGACAGTGTTGACAAGAAATTACTACTATCCTTCCACTCTTCCAAGACTTTATAGAAATCATTCAAAAAGTGACTATGAATGACAGGGAAACAAAAATATGAAATTGGATGACACAGTTTCTTATTTCAACTTCAAATATTCTCCAGAGAAAGTATCATCTGGAGTTAATTCTGTTGCTGAAAGTACGAAAGAAAATGAATTATTATTTTTGCGAAAAAATCCAATTGATTTTCATTTTACTTGATTGAATTTTATCATATAATTGATGGTATTACCTCAGAAGCTTTTGTTGGATCAGTTCGAATACAATCAATTATGTATATACTTGACCTCATTCAACTTTTCTCTCAAGTTTTGGAAGATTCAACAGACCACCCAAGCAATGTAAGAAATAGGTACGTATGTAGGAATCGTTTTTTTTTTCATAATAAATTGCAGATGTACAGACTGAGGACTGATTTGAAATGATTATTCAATCCAGTTTACTATATTTCTTGATTTTCATAACTGTATATTATTAAATAATCCATAAGATCATAGTTTAGGCAGATATTTTGTGATCTTTTCAATTTATGTACTGGTTTTAGATATAGAACATATGGAACATATTGAACATGATTTTTCGTATACATTTTATTTCATGTGTAGAATTTGTCAATAATTGAAACGTTAAAGGGTTCATATTCATTTCCATAAATAAATTGATAATTATAGGCTCCGTAAATTTTACGATTTGGCAATGTTGATTATTTCCATTGTTCAAATTGGTCAATCGAACAAGAAGCGGGAAAAGGGTTGTGACGTCACAACCCTACCAAATTCGATATTTAATAATTAATTACAGAAAAACTATGGTACTTAGAGAGTTGAAACAAAGTGCACTGTTTTTCAATTTAAAATTTCTATCAAGTGGATTATAAACCAAAAATCATGAAACAAGGCCATTGACAAATAGTTTCTGCTAATATGTATTTCCCACGAATCTTCAACCCTAGTTGTCATAAATAATAATATTTATATAATTCACCTGACACAACCATATCCAAATATTTCATATTCACTAGAACGGCATAGGTCAGTTCACCTCCACACTTTTCAAAACTCTCGTTAATTTCCATTCTCAACTTTTCTTGAATATCTTGATTAACGGCTAATTCATATGCCATAAAACACATCACGGATGATAGTGATTCGAATCCAGCGAAGAAAAATACCAAGGCTTGGGCTGTTATGTCTTCATTTGTTATATTGGTCACGGTGTCACCCTTAACTAGAAAGAAAGAACTATTTGGAACTCTATACCAACAAAAAGATTTTTTTATATGAAAATTGATTATTTGGACTACATGATTGGAAGATGTCATCCGAAGAACATGAAAATCAACTAATCCAAATCAATACGCAAATTATTTTCTAGGACATAATGTTTTTCCATACTTATTGATTACGTTCGATTCAATGCTAATATTGTACTTAAATGAAATGGATGAACACTTTCGTCGAATTTCCACTAGTTATTTTATTTTTACGGATTAACTTATAGTTAATTTTCATACTTGATAATGGGATAAAACCCAAAATCGGTAGTAAAAATGAAATAACCAGTGGAAATTACACAGAAGTGTTTCCATTCATTCCATTAAAGTGATTATGAATTTCGACAAAATAATCAAGTCATCAATTACACAAATAAGCTAATATTCTCCCGTTGAATTCTATAGTTTTACTTCAAGTTTTTTTCAAAGTCTAATTTCTTGTCAACGGAAACGTGTTTCAACTGCAAATTTTAAGCATATAATTCGAGAGATGAGGCAAGTGCCAGAGCTCTCTTCAGAAATTCAAGAGAGGGAAAGGGTTAGTCCCCTAAAGGACTACATTTTCATTTAGAATTTATAAATTTTTGTTTTGAAGACTCTAAACAAAATTCCTAATGAACTGTAGTACTGAAAAGTTGGATAAATGATTCAGATTTCATTTACAGAATAACTATAGCCAAATTCAATGAACTGCCCTTTATATTTTGTATATTACAAGATTCATGATGCGATGACCAGAAGATCTACCTATTCTCTAGATATTTATTGCTGAAATCTATTGGTTTTGGTTGAAACTGGAATGTGTTTATGGTCCCAATAGAGGTTTTATAAAAACCGCAAGGAATTTGGGATCAGTAGAATTGCCAAATTCTGTCCGTTTGTAAAGTGGTAGTGATAACTCATTTATGAACTACGTGATGTGGGTACTTATTCTCGAAACTGGGGGGCTGAACCCAGAAATGATTATATACAAATGTAGTGAGATCCATGATGACATACAGTGTGATCACTTGGTGGACAAGAACAAGGCAATCGGATACAGCTAGGCTATTAGGCGGCATACAAAAGCTGGCGTACCTAAATGTCGCGGGAGCCATGAGAACGACCTCAACTTCAGCACTTGAGGTCCTACTCACACCATTGCACATTTACATTCAAAGAGAAGCTCAACTGGTGACTGGCTAATGCAGGAGCAAATCCCAACCAGCCAGTCAAACTGTGCAGAATACTTGAAACTCTACAATGAACTGAAGGCAGATTCGATACTGGAAATGCCCGTGGATAAAACAGTTCCGCAGTACAACTTTCAAAAAGATTTCAAAACCATCATACCAATTAGAAAGTACTGGCAAAACGGCCCACTGGTAACAGCGGAAGGAACTTGGTATACAGATGGCTCGAAGACCCAAGAAGGAGTGGGAGCCAGTATATGCGGAGGCAGAGCAAAGACAAGAATCGGACTCAGCCTTGGACATATTGCAACTATGTTACAGGCATAAGTAG
>WOGN01005043.1:0-13549 GCA_015342105.1 Leptinotarsa texana | reverse complement strand
TACTATAAACAATAGAAAAAGAAAAAATATTAGTAGCATAAAATTATAAAAAACAATAAAAATATTATGTTTCACACATGTATAATAAAATAAAGTCGATTCAAATTATCGAAGATGGGTTGAAGATGGTTCTTTATGATTTCCTCTAAAACCAGAACTTCTACTAAAGAAAAATCTATAACTTTTGTTTCAACCATTTTTCCAACACAACTGAAATTTTTTGAAGAAATTCAAAAACTCTGTTTCGTTTTCTACTTTCTCTTCCATAAAAAAACCTGTTTCTACTGTATTCAGCAGAAACATTTTTGCATTGATATTCCGTAATTTTTTTTGTGGAATCCACATTTCATTCGAATGTTGAACTCAAAAAAATACTTCATATATAAGTCTTTCCAAACTTGATAGTAATATTTTTAGATTAAATGATCGTTTTCCAGATGTTATGAAAAAAATATCATTAAATACATATAACTCAGAAACTTTTGCGCTTTTCACATTTTCCTAGTATTAATTACCTCTCGTATACAGTCTGGAAGATGTGCACGACAGGAAGATTTTTACTTTTTTCATCTTACTCAAGTTGAATTCACTTTACCCCATTTAATTCCACATACCGTGGATCAACTTCATTTCATTTTTCCTGTAATGATCACACAGTTTCATTTTCATAATAACTTTTTTAACCTGTCATCAATATTTTCCACTTCGGAAATCAAATGCCTTGGTCTTTAAGCCGATGGTCAAAATTTTGTCAAGTCCATTATCTCACTAACAACACAAGCAGATGGATCAACAATTATAGAAAGAACAGATTCACTGGCTTAATAATGTTCTTTTCACTTCACGATTGATTTTCAAGAAAAAACACACACCCTGTCTCCGCTGTACAATATATAATGTCAGGTATCACTTTTCGACTGCCTCTATTAGATGGATACTGAAACAGATTACCTGAAGAAGAGGCATTACTTGGATTAGTATTTTGTATGCTCGTTAACTTGGAATTGGAAGTCTGCTTGAGTTCTGTTTATGCTCAGGAAAAATCTTTCAAATAACTAGTACTATCAGTAACCAGGTATGATGTATTTTCACAGAGTGAGTTGAAATACACTTAACTGCCAGTGTATAAGCGAAGATCAGATCCCCAAAAACATAGACCTCTCTACAAAAAATGATGTATTCCAGAGAATACTTCTCGGTTATTCAAAATAAGACGACTGTTACATCACCTTCACAGTGGGAGAAAAACACTTGGAATTACCGCAGAATCTCAAAGCATACTCCATTTCCTGGTGACAGAGCAGGAAGAAATATGGCTCATTAAAAAGTCTACCTAACTTGTAACGACTTGGAAGCTTCCTCCTCGTGTAGTTTAGTAGTTTCTTAATCCGGAATGTTTGTAATTAGGTAGGAGAACGTCGGCAAACTCCAGTCGGGCCGTTAACAGGTTGAACTTGGAATACTGACTGGAAATTGGCGATGCTGTTAAATGTGGCCATTGATAGGACTTCGTTAACTTGTTCTGTCATATAGTATTGGAGCTGGCGTTAGGATTGTATCCTACATTCGGTATTCGTAATCCATGAGGAATTGTTAATACACTGGATTTACATCAAGAAATATAATTTTTGACTATAGCGAATATGATTCAGAATGAGAAGTGAAGAATCACACCACTCCATACATCAAATGAACTCAAAGATGTCTCTAGTGTTTCACTTAACAGATTGAAAATAAAAATAAGGCAAGTTTTTTTTTCGAAGGTAAAACCTCATAATCGTGATTGAACTCCTATACTCTTTTATTCTTTGGGAGAAGTTTCTCCTGTTTAACCGATATATTTGGCCGATATGAGGTTTTGGGCAAGTATCTCAAATCAACTTATATACTCCTGATCTATAGGAATCTGAGGTTTTGTCTTTATTGTTTTCAAAATTTTTTTCAAGTGGAAAGTATAATATTGAATGCTGCTACTTTACGCTGGGAGATGTGTGTATGACAATGCTAATTATTATTTTGAGTAATTGTAAAGTCTATATTTATTGAGTTACTTACCTCCATTTCAATGGAGAATTCATTTGACGAAAAAATTCGAAATTGACAAGAACGGTTGTACAACTGAGTAATATAAATTTCATTCTCGAGGTTATCCATGAACATTTTACCTAGGAAAGGTCTCAACGGGTTTCAGATTATCAGCTTTCTTCTGCATGGATGGAACTTTTCATGGAATGATATGGAAATTAATATTGGTTAAACGAAAAGAACTCTTTTCCGAAGAATAAAAGTTCACAGTGAATAGAAATACTACATTTGCGAACTATCTTTCGGCAGACGGACATTATTTCAATCATGACTATAATGTATTTCATTTAGAAGAGAAAGATTTCAGATTTCATGTTTTAAAATGTTTGGGACCGAATAGTTCAGAAATTTTGAAAATTTACTGAACAAATAATTAAAATTGAACAATTTTTCTATTTTGACATTTTTCTCATGTGAGAATTGGTTATTGATTCATTTCATTTGAATGGGTTTGTGAGACTCCTTTACTATTGTTTGAAATTTTGATTTGTTTATACCTTTACTCAGGTAAAATTATTAATAATTGAGTACATATTAGTTCATATGAATGAATTGTAAATTTATATAAAGCATTCAGATATTGTATAGTGGAAAACGTGTTGCGGTTATGAAAACAGTTAATTCAAAACAAAGTATTACTTGAATACGTTGTGTATTTCCATCAAGTATCGGTCATTTATGATGTACTGTTTGGAACCTTTGCTGTAGTAATGAATATTACACAAAATCGTTATTTTCAACACCTCGACACGCGTTTAGATCACCAAGTGATCATCTTCAAAGGGAAGATTAAATTTTCCTCTTATTCTCTCCATATCTTCTATCTCTCTCTCTAGTCTTCCTCTTGAGGATGATCCCTTGGTGATCGAAACACATGTTGAGGTGTTGAAAATAACGATTTGGTGTTGGGAAATAACTTCAGTGATATTCAAGTATCATATAACAGAACCTCCGATTTTAATTTTGAGAGCCCCAACTCATCATCATCAACCAACGACCACTCTACAATGATAACATCAGGATTATTAATTTGTATCAGCATGACAATTCTGGCTCCTCACAACGGATTTAATATTTCCGTAGCAATAACGGTGTCGGCTTTCTACCGCAGGAGTGCCGAAGATGGTTATACAGCACTGTCTGGACCTCGTTATATTGATAGATATAGGTTGAGATCGCATATGCTAAACATGCCAACACCAAATGTATGAAATGCTACGTTGTTGGCCTAGCAGACCATGATGGATACCTCAAATTCCGACTCGACCTGAAGAAAGCAAAGCTTGAGTTATCTAATGAAGACTTGAAGGTTGTTTATAAAGTCCCCATGCATTAGCCCATCTTTGTGTTGTTGAAAGAGCTAAGTAATCTCTGCAGCTTTTATGAGTAACTGTCTTGAAGAGTGATGCTCCAGTTAAAAACCAGCGTCCAAACAAAACGTATATGTATATGATTCAACAACAGACAGCGCTATTTAGATCTGCCACAGGTTTCATCAGTGGTGCTAGACTAAACAAAAATTACAATACAGGACTGAACTGCCCATAAAGGACAAGCCTGGGTGAGTAATCGAAATGGTATATCCCCTTACGAAGCTTGGATTTGCAACTGACAGCCTTGGAGAGTCTCGTTCATCTTAGAAATTCAAAAAATGAGTTTCCCTACCGATCTCAAAGATGGCATCTTGGTAAGAACGAATGTCCTCATACAGTAAGGCTTCAATTTTTGCTCTCGCGTGATAGCTGGGAAGAAATTACTCACTCTTAATGGCTTTAATGGCTCCATTCAGTAACATTGTATTATGTAGATACTTCACTACTACAAACATATTTCTTCATTCCCGACAACTCCGGTGACCAAATCTGTCGGAATTTGTGCTGATATTTGCCGTGGAGAGAGCTCTTCACAGATGTATCAACGGCATTTCAATGGTGCAGGATAATTCCATCTACGAGCTACATCTCTGTAGTTCCCGAATTGCACATTCATTTATCTCGAATTCTATTATGATAGCGGGTACTATTTTACCACATTCGAGGACTGATGAAGATCGTTTTCCACAGACGCATAAAGTTTGAGATTGTCCATGGGAAACAAATGCTTCTGTTTTCCAGGAGTGCCACAGTACTTTTGAGCGCAACAGATAATGGAAATAGTGAGTTGCAGAAAAGAAGGAGGTTAGGTATATTGTCTTAAAATATGCCTCTTCTGAAAGTGTCCCGCTCTATTTGAACTATAGCTCAACAAGATATGGTGGAGCAAGTCCTCCAGAGAAGTAATAACTGTTATAAGTTTTTAACTATTTTGTCTGGTACTGCAAGATATCTGAGCAAATGCAAGGCGAGCTCATGCGATGTTGTATCCAATAACTTGCAATAATCACTCCAGGTAACAGAGAAGATACTTGAAAAACAAGGTGATCGATATGCCAGTTTTGAAGAATGATTACTAGGCAAAATTCCGGGATAGTTAAGTGGTGATCGAACAAATGTTGTAGAGGTCGATCATGCAAAAATGAGGCTTTCAATGAAATTAGCATGTAACATTTCAATAAATATTAGAAAAAGTTATTAATAAAAAACATTTTTGAATACAAGCAATCATTTGCAACCTCTTTAAAGGAGAAAATGAACCTCAAATCGAATCAAAGTGATCAATTCATTAAATTGGTCAATTTATATGATAAAATAGCTTGTTCCAATGTTTATATCAAAATTGTCCAGAACAGTTCATGTTTTATATAAAAATAGGTGAATTTTGCCACAAGGTTTCAGATCACATAATTTATTTTATGTGATAAATTGATGGGTTCGATTTCATGTTTAGTTTTTTAGTGCAAATAAATGCAAAGTGTTTACTGTCGATTTGTTCAATGATAATTCACCATTGTTGTAAAAATTGTACGAGTTGTACCTATTAATCAGCAACTAGAATAGTTTTCCTTCATTCAGTGCATATTTCTTGTAAACTGTTTTCAACTGCATTGCAACTCATGTGAAATGAAAATCATTTGAAAGTCATTTAACAGATCGACATATGTACTATGTGCTACTTATTCATTTCCTCTCAATTTCCTCCTCTCAGATTCTCTTCCGTCCTATTCGATTTTAGTTACAAAAAACTGGGAAGTGGATCACTACAGAAATAATGAGGCGGAGAGGCACGGGGTTCACGTTATGAAAAAATAAGTTTTGAAACCCTTTGCAGTTCCGAGCAAGTATCCATGAATAATAAACGCATATTTTCAGTTGGATTTATGAACATAATGGCCTAAATAAATAAAGAGAATGTTGCACGGGTTATCAGACATTTTCATATACATGGTATTAAATGTCCTTTTTATGGAAAGCCAAGGAGAAAAGGATACCGTGAATGAGAATAGTATGTAATCCTTTTGATATATGGAATAACTGGTAATTAACATATTTGCATACTGCAATTGATACCCCAAAGAGAAATCACTCCTTGTGGTATTGAACTAATCCTGGATGACTCTGAAACAAACACTTTTCGATAAAAAGTATATGTTTCATTACACTACCCTTTTCTATGATCTTACTAATATTGTGAGAAAAAAAATATGAAACGACCTGATCACCTACGTGAAAAACTGATTAACTGTTAAGAAATCCAAGGTGACAACATTTCCATCTATGGGATCGCCAGAAGAATCAATTTTCAAATATCTTTTTTTTTTTTAAATCAAAACACAAGCACTAAATAAAAATTCTTAAGGCGCTCTTAGAGCGGTGCTTCTGCGAAAGTAGCGATTCATATTGGATTTGGGTCGCTGGAGAATAATTCCATTTGGGAACACGTTCTCAGGAAGTTTATTCCACATAAACCCAGTTCTTCAAATGAAAAAGTTTTTGAACATTGGAGTTCAAGATGTAATGAATCGAACCTCAAAACGATGAGCAGCCATAGTTTTTTTATATGTAACGCTCTTGGTGGAAAAGAATGTGCTAAGTCACTTTTACACTTTTCGTGAAAGTAGGTATTTATAAAAGAGAGACAAATCTAGAACCTTTTTTCCATGTTCCAGACAAACAAAATTGCAAGTGATGTTCACGTCTCCAATCAGGCGGAAGGCTTTTTCCTGGAAGGAAAGGAAGCTGCATACATAAGAACAATACTCCAAAGAAGGTCTAACCTGAGCTTTATAAAGCATCAAAAGTTGTTGAGATGTGTACAGTTTTCTGGTTCGGAACAGTATTCCAAGCTTTTGAGAAGCAGCCCTAGCAATTCCAGTGACATGATTGTGCCAAGACATATGTCCATTTCAACCCCCAACAAACTCATTGAAGCAGAAAGCGGAACTGTCTGTTCTGTCATTATTATATCCGGTTTGGAGACATTCATCGTTTTGGAGAAAACCTATTCCTAGGTTTTTATGGCATTGAATTGAACCGGATTACTCCCACCCCAATTTCTTCTCAAATATCAAAGATAAATATGGCTTCTCAAGACGGTCGGTTACGAAGCTAAGCTTCGACACCAAATGCCAAACAAGATTCGTCCTTTGTTTTTCACTGAAGCTTCCACTGCGAGAGGAGTAGATAAACAACGCTCTTCCGTTCAGAAAAAGTCTCTCCAATGATGATATGCTGAACCACACGACTGTCCTGAAAAAAAGAACCTGAAAATAAATGTGATGACATTTTCACCTATATAGACGCCATCAGTAATGTGTCGTTAACAAGGTATTGATGAATAGAACTTTTTTTTGAGGAAGTTACTGTATCTGTCGAAATGAAGTGACAGGTTTTTTCTAAGTCGGAAATATACGATATAACGTATGATGACTGACAAAAGTATATCGGCAAGACTAAACGAGCTAATGAAACTTTTGAAGAATGACCAAAAAATAAACGAACACTCTCTAAAATTGTTCAGAATATGCTTTTGGATAGCAACATGTGAAAAATGAGTCGAAATAGACTTTCTTTCATTTCCATTCAGATCATTACCACTCTTTCGAAAATCCCCTGTTCGGGGTATAAATGAGTTGAAAAACTGAATGTACTATCTTCAATATGCAATTAAAAAAATTATGAGAATAAAAGTTTTTAGCCTTCTAATTCTATATTTCGATAAAAAATTGTAGAAATATTTCAAAGAGAGGAAAGAATCAATTTCAATAAATTAACTCTGTACAAAGATGTGGAGATTGTGCAAAGAAGTAATTCTCAGACACAAACTGGATGAAAAAGCCTTCCTAAAACAGTTACTTTCATATGAACAATGAATTACACGAAATAAAAATACTTCCGAAACAAATACTTTCATATAAACGGTAAATTATAAGAAAATCACTTTCCTTTATTCTCTATTCTCTACATATAAAAGTATTCATCTTTCGTGTAACTCAATGTTTATATAAAAATAGCTGTTTCCAGAGGGCTTTTTCTTCCAGGTTGGGCCTGAAAGTTAGTTCTTTGCATGATCTACATACACATCTTTATATAGAGTTAATTTGTTGAAAATGATACCTTCCTTTCTTTGGAAGATTCCAACATTTTTGTATCAAGATGGAGAAGTAGGAGGCCAAAAAGTTTATTTTACAAAAATCAATATTTTCTAAAAATAAACCCTTTCAATTTAAACCACAAAATTATCATCAATACATAATCAGTTGAAAATTGTTGTTGAGAAACGTGTTTTCCGGGATATTCATTTCTTCTCATAGTGCCCAACTTTGGAATTTTTATGCTGCTTTTCTCATTGGACGACTGATTCATGCTGTGTGAAAAATTAAAGTCACTCTTGGTTCTTACGAACGATAAACATCTTTGAGCAGCGAACTGTAAATTGAATATAAAATATCAACGTAGCAACGTTCGGCTCACTTTGTACTCCAACGTGATGTGAATCTTTTTTGTTTTTATTTTCCACCGCAGAAATATATGAGTTCTGGACCGAGTATTTCAAATTCCATGCCTCCTGGATAGTTTCAGGCAGCTGAAATAGTAAATGTTCAAGCTCTTACTGAAAAAGGATTCCTTTTGGGCAGAAATTATCATACTGACATACTTAACATGAATGTTTTACTTAAATTTGATCAGAAATTTCATTTTCTATTGAAAAACACTTTTCCAACACTAGAACAAATATTTAGGTCTTTCGACGCACGTTTCGCTATCCAAGTTAGCCTCAGGAGATCATTATCATCTCCTAAGGATCATTATGATCTCCTGAGAACTTTAACGAAACGCGCGTCGAGAAACCGTAATTTTTGTTCTGGTGTTGCGAAAGTGTTTTTAATACATTCGTTTCACGTCAAAGGTCTCAGTACGAACTATCAAGTAGAAATTTCATCTTGATTTTTGTTCTTAAATGGAGATCTAGCGAAATTCAATCAATAGCTGAAGGCTGTAAAACTAAGTATATGAATTTGAAAAATAAATTGAGTTTGGATCTATTTAGCTAAAACTTAAAAAAATTCAAATGTCTGAATGATAAACAAATCTGCCAAATAGCAGGTTTACATTTTCAATGCAAAATCAGTTAATAATTAATTTTCGAATGGAAAAAAGACTGACAAACGAAATATCGGCAATAATTGTTTGCGAGCTGGGGAACAAATCGTTTGTTTTCTCTCCGCTACATTTTGTCCATATTCACCTTTCGGTCTCATTACAAAATGACTTAACAGAAACTAGTAGTCTGCATTGAGTCATAATGCGATATATACAATTTTTGAAGCTGAATCAGTAACAGTTACAAGTAGTTATGAGAACAGATTTACAGCAGATACAAAACAAATAAAAAAGTATCGAGCTGTCATTCATTATTCGTAATTGAAAGGTAATACGCTTACGCAAATCAAAGTTGAAGTCTGTGAATGGGAACTCTACAACATCATTTACCACAGTGAAATTTTGTGCAGCTGATTTTAAATGTGGCTTAGGAGACGATGAATTTTCGGGACGTCCAAAAACTGTAACTACCGACAAAAACATCGTCAAAGTTCACCAAATGGTGGTAGACAATCACCGAATTAGAGAGAGAGAGAGATAGCAGAGGTTATGAACATGTCAAAAAAAACGTGTTTGTCACATGTTAAATCAACAGTCAGGCATGAGAGAGCTGTCCATGTATTGGGTGACTCGTTTGCTCATGATAGACCAAAAACGTTTTTGAATAAACATTTCTGCGCCAGTTGACGCAGTTTAGGCGCAATAAATTCGAGCTTTGGCGACGATTAATTACTGTAAATGAAAATTGGATACACTATTATACGCTTGAAATAAAAATACAGTCCAAACAGTAAAGGTGGAACCGCCTTCAAAATAACGAAAAACTGTTTTTTCAGCTGGAAAGTGATGGCGACATGGAGTTGAAAAGGAAAAAACGCAACTTTCCACAACACAGCGGTTGTCATGGCAAAAATCCACAAATTACGGTTTAAACTGCTTGACCATCTGCCTTACTAAATCTAGCCCTAAGCGACAATTTTTTGTTCTCTCGGCGAAAAATTGCGCTCGGAGGATATATAATTCCGTCAAATGAAGAGGCAATCACGTTCGTGGACAAGTTTTTTGCAGAGAAAAACACCGAGTACTATTTGTACGGGTTATAGAGATGGGAGCATCGCTGGGGGAAATGTATAAAGTTAGAAAGGAAATATTTCGAAAATGAAAAAAACTGGAAAACATTCTTGTCACTCTTTTAGGTCGGAAACTTTTCACACTACCTTCGTACATGCTTCGACTGATTATTCAAATTGGTGTCTTAACATCATTGGGCTGTATTTTATCTCAAAACAGTTTTTGTCAATAATCAAATGATGAATTATTTAATCATTATTTCTCCCTGTTGTTCCTGTATATCGACAGTTACGGTTATGATTACCTTGTATTGTTTAAATTGAAAGATTTATATTTTTAGGAGTGACTAATTTTTGGGAAAGAAAGTTTTTGGCTTTCTATTGTTATCCAGATTGGTACTGAAGAGCCCTTATGCGAGTGTATTATGGCCAAAAAAAAATCG
Organism: Leptinotarsa texana; assembly: GCA_015342105.1. NCBI lineage: Eukaryota > Metazoa > Arthropoda > Insecta > Coleoptera > Chrysomelidae > Leptinotarsa > Leptinotarsa texana. Next base: position 3,472 of record WOGN01005043.1, on the reverse strand, counting down.
ATGTCTATCAGTGAGGCTGACAGTGTTCCATGTAAGTGCAATTTTTCACATTTCATTTAGTTTAGAACACCTGTGAATGATATCTGATTTTATTCCATAACTAATGTTTGGAATGTAAACTGAGTAGAGAAACGTGTCTTATATTTAATTTAGTGTTCATATAGAAGTATTTCTTTCGAAATAATTTTTCTTTCGCGTAATTCAATGTTTATGTGAAAGTACCTGTTTCAGGAGGGTTTTTTCTCCAGTTTTGGTCTGAAAGGTACTTCTTTGCATGACCTACTTATTCAAGTATAGAGTTATTTATTTCAAAATGTATTACTTCCTTTCTTTCTCTGAAAGATTCCCAAATTTTATTGTATTGTTATTATGTATTAGTAATAAACTATATATTCTTGATGTTATATCCACGTAGTTCGGCTAATCAGCCTGTCTGGACGACTAAATGAATAAATAAATATTCATATATTCAGCCAGCTGCCAGACAGTTGCTAACTGTTTCTATAGACAGCATGAAGGAATCGCAATATAAAACCCACTCTCCTCCTTCATAGTTGATCTGTTCATAAGCAGATTTAACTTGACAGCAGAAGAGGAGTTAGTCCACTTTTCATGAACTTGGATCCGATATGTGAGATGATGCATTTGCAATTTTTGACAAAAGAAACTGAAGTAGAGAACTTTGTTTCGACTCTCATAAATTGATTTCTGATTATAAGGTTTAAATATGAAATTGAAAACAACGACGAATTGCCATTCATGGGTGTCTTAGTTATGATCTTGACTTTCCATGTTTAGAGAAAGAACATGAGTACTTTTAGATTCATACACAAGATGTTGTGAAATGAAAAGTCGGAGATATATGAAAATAGCTGTGAAGACTGTGACGAAAAATATATCACGAGCTATTGAAACTTGTTTCGAAAAATACTTAGCACATATTTGATTTCGAAGACGGGGAAAGTTAATGTCGCTCAACACGACTTGTAGAACATCAGCAGAATAAATGAACACTGTCTAAAATTGTTGACATCGGTATACGATACGACTGTTCATGTTTTCGAAAATCTGGAAATAGCAAGGCGGGGCATGACCATTATTTACAGTGATGATGATCCTATTTTAAACAGCTATATAGGAATCAACGTGTAAAAAATTTACGAAAACTTCCTCAACAAAATTTCATATCAATTTCTATTCCCAGCAATCATTGATGTATGTCTAGAAGTGGTAGTGTGCCCTGTGAGATATAAATGAGTCGGTTTAGAGTCAGGAATTATTCTACTTCATCTTTTAAAGACGCCAAAACGTGCGTCGAGAAAAGTGTCGCAGCTCTGGGGTTTGTGAGCAGAACTTGTTTTGAATCCATTGTGGAGTAGTTTGAAGTAGCAGTTCATCTGAAGAAGCCACTGCGTAGTGAAACGGGTTTTGTGTAAAGTTCATGATATGAAAACTTTCAATTATAACTTAGATGATGCAATATTATAAAATGAATGTCATGAAACTTCAAAATCATTAACAGAGTAACTGAATTGACACACTCATGAACAAGGCAACAATACAAACGTGAAGACAACGCTTACGATTTTTTCATAAAGTAGTTAGAGTACATTATTTCATAGGTAAATTTTGGAATGAATTTATTGAAGACACTTTTCCCACAGCGGAACGAAAATACTGCTTTTCGACTTGCGTTTGTTTAACCAGGTTAGCATCATCAGAAGATGAATAAGTCAGACCAGTCTTGATCCAGCCCAGTCTTCGTCATGTCCGTAGTCATCTCGTCATCTCCTCATGATGCTAACTTCGTTAGCGAAACGCTTGTCGATAGAATGTCGATAGTATTTTTGTTGTAGTGTAGGAAAGTGTTTCAATAGAGGATGTATTATGACAAATTGTATCTTTCGATAAGAAATAACTACTGATGAAATAACTCAAAAGCCTCGAGTTCGCAATTTTGCCTAGTCTATATGATAACAAATGATTTTTCTATATAATTTTATTTTAAATTTGGGACTACTCTCAACAAACTTTTTCAAAAAAAGAAAGTTCAGGGGCACCGTACTACAATATACATTTCAGATGCGAAGTGAGTATAAATAAAAATTTGAATTTTACGTGCAATAACTTGGAAGTTATCGATATCAACATGACGCCCTTAACTACACAGACCAAAAAAAGTAACTCGGATTTCTCTTGAACTCATGAACATACAACCATAAAACAGCTTAGTGTCGTGAAAGGCCATAATAATGGCGTATCGCAAATTTGAAATCGGCTATTCAGTAGCGAGCGTAAAGTTGCTTCGACGTTTTTGGAATACAAACGGTGAATTCATTCAAATTTCCAACACTTATAAGCAATTTTTGAAGATATAGACGAATTGTTGAATAAAAGAAGTTTGCCTGAGGATACTTCATGAAATGAGTTTTTGTTCTCAAGAAAAATACTCTGTTACTTATAAAATGAGACGGTTATTTGTTTTGTTGAACAATGCATTGCGACTCATTTTTGTATGAGTCATACTGGGGTAAATTAACTTAAAACACCATTTTGGTTTTTTGAACTTCATAGTCTACCTATGAAGTTCAACCAGCGTGAAATAAATACGTTCAATCTGTTCTAGTTAGAAGAAGATTGTTTTTGAAGCAAATCCACCTCAGTAATTGCAATTGAAACTATCTTTATCACCGTGAGTTGACAGATAGATTCCAAATCCCAAATTTAGCAGATAAACACATGACAGCGCAGCAACCAAATATTCTTATTGAAGGTAAAACAATAGCTTTGTTGATGTATTCATTGAGAATAAGCTTACTAATTCTGGAGTACCAGAACTCTAGTGGTATCATCTCTTCTCAAGTGTAATATAATCATTCGAGTCAGTTATTGAGCTAAACTACTTCAGATCATTTATAGATATGGGCGACACAAAGGGGGAAAATTGGATCATTAGAGGACATATGACGTAGCTAGCTAATGTTTGAAAGGATGGTCAACATACTATATTCTATCAAGCAGAAGAACATTGAGAGGTCACCCAATGAATCAGATAATCTGATTGCATTGAGCTTGGCTAAGAGTGAATAATAATTGATTGTAAAAAATACTTCCTGAATGTCAGAACCAATAATATCTACATGTACATGATTGTTGGGACTTTCAGATATCTGAGTAATGCATTTTGAGTTAGTTTCAGTTGATGTTGTTTGGATATTAAAGTGTATCTAAGTGAAAGATAGCTGACACCGTACAATACAGGAAGTAACTGAATAAGTGTAAAACATTTCAGGAGGTGATTCTTATCAAAAAACAGATAGGATCTTTCATATAAAGGAATTCCATTGGAGCATCCCTTGTTAAGATACAGCTCCGTAAAGGGGGTACATAAAATTTGTATAACAATTTTTTTCACAAGCACTAAAAAAGTTACAATATTGAAATTAACCTGACGTTTTGTACTACCAAAAAG
>WOGN01005042.1:0-13550 GCA_015342105.1 Leptinotarsa texana | reverse complement strand
TGCAACTACTTTTTCCTTTATTTTCAGTATTTTATTATCAATGTAGGTTACAATAAGGATTATCTGCGAGCGCTTTCGACAGCTGGCCGTGCTGTCATCTTCTAGGCACTCTTCTATCTGCAGATAGAAAAGTGCAGAGATCCATTTCTTGTGTAAAGATGGATAAGTAGAAAGCTTAAACTTTTTTTCTTCAAAAATTAATCTCTTCTTATAATATACCCTTGTCAATTTGGACAAGAATGCATTTGTTCCATTCTTTTTTTATTCTACATTTAATTCGTTATCAAAACACAGTTCAGTTATTCGTACGCTTTTATAAGCTTCAGCTGTATGTATGTTAGTTTGTTTGTTTGTAACTCTCAAGTTCAGGATCTGTATTTGACAGAACTATCGACAATATTGCTTGATCTATTCGCGAGCGGATGGCGCTGTACGTCACCTCCTTGATATATCGACAGCTGCCTCATTTGTAACCCTGATTTTCAGGCTCCCTCTCCGGAATCGGAAATATAATTTTTCTGAACAATATACTGCTGATTGATCCCAAAGTTTCGATAAAGTAAATATAATTAAAAAACACTAAAAAACACGCTTTTATAGCATACGAAACTGAAAATTAAAAAATAAATATAGTTTAAAAACTATATTTATTTACTGTATTGTTGTGAATTTCTAGTGTGACATTCTCCGTTGTAAATGTTTCTGTGGGATTGAATTCACTGTTTATGGCAATACAAGTAACAAATTATCCAATAAGTAAATAAAATCTTCCAATTGTCGAGTCCTTTTCACAAATGAAATGACAAATCACCCACGAATTCAAGTTTGTGCCTGAGAATAGATAATTCTTCAGACTATTCATCACAGTCACCTCAGGTTTTGTTTGCACTCGTATCATAAAAATTATCTTTGTCATCGGTGTTTACCCCTTTATCACTGATTTTGCTTGTCACTACTTGGTAAATGAGAAAATAATCGAAATATCAACTTGCTCATTTTTTCAAGCTTATTAAGCACTACTTCCGATATAGCAACTCCACTTCGAGCCGTCATAGTGGCCAGTGTTGAGAACCCAAAATTCAAATTGGTTTTCTATTCGAAAAAATAAGAACGGAAGTTTATAAAATAAGCGCTTTAATAGTTTTTCTCGGAAAGACTAACAGATAATAAATTATTCTAAGAGGTGTGTCTTAGACTTCTGATTCAAGCTTCCTGATCGGCTTTCTTCGATTTGGTGTTGAAAAAACCATTCCTTAGTAGCATGGAGGCTAGATAGGGGTCTCCAAAAGAAGTAGCGTGGCTTGTAGCAATGCCACCTCTACCTGTAAATACATAAATAACTTTATTGCTGAACGAATATACTATAATCATTCCTATGGAACCATTTAAAGCAAGAAAATTTAGTGGAAGGCTAAAGAAAATGTCTTCACATCTATTTCTCTTAACGTTCAAATGCAATAATAATATTTTGAGAAGGGTAGAAATTGAAAATGAAGGTCTCCTTAATTTTCCAACTCATATTATATACTAAACCTAGAAAAAATAAATATTACGAAATGTTAAATTACTCTGACCTATGTTTATTGGGTTTCGTAGAAATGGGTATTCAACCTTGTTTGTAAACATGACAAATACATGTTTTGGTACAGAACTACTCGAACACTTCAGGGATATTTTATTTCAAATGCGTAAATTGTTGGGAATGAAATAACATGATAATTGAGAAATATTTATAATGTTTTCAAACTAACGTGTAAAACGTTAGCGCTACTGTCATGATTTTCATTGTTATCCATTCCGTTTTACTCGTGTCTCTGTACTACCAAAGTACCCCAGTAGTCAAAATATTTCAAGTTGGCTCTTTTCGTACATCAAACTGAATGCACACAAACTCACTCTGCTTCTCCAAAAATATCTTTATCAATGGACTGGAATGGCAGTTCAAGCAATATCTGTGCAGAATTCAAATATTTTAACTAATTTGTTATGCGATTCGTAGAATACAAATGAAATAGTTACCAGTGGAAAAAGAGTTGGCTATGGCTGTTGCAGATCCAGAAGGAATATATCCATCTTCTTCTGCCGATTTTGTTCTTCTTCCTTGGAGAGGGCTTCCTCCGCTGATGGTGATTGGAAAGAAGGCATTGTAAGATGGAATACCTAAAATGATATCAATATGAAAATTGCAAAGACTCAAATTCCTGAAATGAAAATTCGATGTCAAGGCAATGAAATGCTTATAGATTCACTAATATCGTGGAGAGTTTTTATCACGTCAGGTTCAGTGTTCAACCAGCGTTCACATAGTGTAGCAATCCGGTGAATGATATCTGATTCGATTTCATAACGAATGAATTACAAACTGAATAGAAAAAAATGTTTTTTATATAATTAAATATTTATTTGAAATTTGTTGTTTCGAAAGTGATTTTCTGTTGTGTAATTCCATGTTTATGTGAAAGTAGTTATTTCGAGAGTGCTTTTTTCCAGTTTTTGCCGCAAAGTTATTCATTTGCTTTCTTTCTTTCTTTGGAGAATTCCTACATTTTTTGTATCAAGATAGAGAAGTCCCAAAAAGAGTTGAACATGTTTCTTATTGTATTTTAATGCATGTTTTTTATCTTGTGAAAGAGATCTGACCAAAATTATTCACTAATTGAAGATCAATGGTTAAAGATATTATTTAATTTTTCTAAAGGATACTGGTCTGTCATCATCCATATTCAAGTATAGAATAAAAAAAATGAAGTTTCAAAATATAAGCCTTGATTTTTCCAAATGAGAATATTGATCTGAATGGACACAATTAAGGATACTCTTTTCCTGGAGAATTTCATAGTTTTACTTTACCTCTTGCTCCTACAAATGGCCATGATCCTGTTTCTTCTTCATCTTCTTCTTCGTCTTCATCTTTTTTCACTGGTTTTCTTTCAGTTTTGCTTTTGGATTTCCTTTTGGGTGGTTTGGCCACTGCTGCTTCTGTAGAGGGTTCTTCAGCTATAACTACTCCTTCAACTTTTTCATCCTGAATCAACTCAGGCACTGAAACGTTAAGAAACAAAATTAGTTTTCTTTTCAGCAGATCACGGATAGTTTGAATTATTCGTTATCAAAATATCCAATTATTTTAGATATTCGTTATTTTTTCAAATCATAAATCATTTGGCAGTGCCATTGGCAGGGTACTTCGGTGTATGTCAAAAATATACGGAAATTTTGATTACACCTATCAATTACACTGATTCCACTCACAATCTAATCGATTAGACACTGAACTTCATATTGATTTCATTTAAACTCACCTTGTGAAGGCTCATTTTGGTCAATATCAATTACTTCTGGTTTTGGATCCTCCAATGGTTGCGCATTGTATTTTTCGGTGAACCTTTCGTCATTTTCTGATTCTTCCAAGGGCAGTTGTCCTTCTGGAACTAAGTTAGACCCAACAAAAGAGTTAGTAGCTATGTTGTCGGTCAGTACAGCTGACATGGAACCTTGAGGAATGAACTCTCTGCTACGGCTAAAGATGGGGTTGTTGTAATAACCCCCAATCATATAGGCACGGCGAGGGTTAGAGTGGATTCCTATGATAACGAAGAAAAATAGATGACTTTATTAAATATTTATCATATCATACGATGGCAACAGAGTTTATACAGAAGTTAATTGTTAATTACGATATACCATGATTTTTTCAAAATTTTAGTATGTTACCGGCACAAAATTGTAGTTTCTTTCCCCCCTTTTTTATTGCCTATGGTGAATAGTTATGCAGCTGAAATGAAAGTATATTATTTTTTGTTTTCATTTGTGATGTTATTATGTTTAAAATCTGTTTTTCCGTTAACCAGCTGTCGCCTCCTACGAACGACAACTCGCAAAAGTCGAAACTTGTGCAAGCTAAGAACTAACGAGGTCTTATCTTTCAACCTGTGATTCCTTACACGGGTTGGACGATACGAAGTGAAAATATCAATAAGAATCTCACAGTATGAAACGTATTACATCGTGAAAGTGATATAGCTACCAGCAAATTGTTGAAAGGAGTAATAATTCAAGGGGGGAGAAGGAATAATTCGGGGAAGTTCATGCACTATTTCTGAGTCGTATATCTAAAGTTTCCAGTTAGTTTTCAATTATTCTTATCAGAAATCAATGATGCCTTTCCTTACGGTATATAACCCTCCACTTAAAACAAAAACCTCATTTTATTTTTACGGTTAACTTGTGAAAATGGGAAAAGTCCGTCCTAATTTCCAACCTTATACCACTGTATAGTGGTAATTTTCTCCTGATATTCAGGTAATTCTCATCAAATGTATATATAAATATACATACATATTCCTCTATTCAGAACAAATACATATACGCTGGAGTATAATGATTCTGAATGATTTTGTTTTCCTGAAAATTATAAACATGTTTGATCAGTCCAGAAGGAAATGAAAAATTATTTTTGGTTTGAGACGAAGAATCAGAATTGAAAAGAATATAACCATCACATACATTTTCGAGCAGTGAGAAATAAACCAATAGAAAATACTATTGAGAACAAGAACTGACAATTCGTCAGAAGAACTTTCTTGTAACCAAGTTAAGCCAACTGAATAATTTCAGCCTATACAATGTGGTAATAAAAATTATCAAGCGCTTTTAAGTTTAATGTAGATTTGAAATAATGGGTACTCGTTTAACACTAATGAACTCAAAACAAAAACAATGGAAAAATATGGGAATTATAATGAAAGAATAGGGTATACCGGTCACATAACTCTTGAGCGGTTGATTTATTACCAGAAGTGAAGCCTCTTGATTGAATCCTTCGTTCAATAAGGTCAATTAGAACATTCACATGAAAGAACACTTTCGTTTTTCACAACTTTTCTCTTGAGATTATTCAAATACTTTAGATATCAGCGGTTATTGTGGTTGAGCATATATTCAGCTGTCTTCAGCCTCAGCTTCTAAAATTAGAGCTTTATAGATTTCTGTATTGTGAGTCCAACAAGTACTTTCAACGTTAGATGATTGAGGTTGGACCAAATACTGCATCAAAACCATGCAGCTTTTGTTCACTCTAAAATTTTAAAGAAAATTTTGAAATATCAATTTAGCGCAACTTTATTGATCTTTATGTTTCTGATTTCATTCACACAGTATGCGAGGCACTCAGTCATTTCAACATTTTCATGATACATACATTCATAAGATATTATGGAAATTATTTATTTTGAATTGTTTTGATTTGATTTTATTTTTTCAAATGATTTTTCATCAATTATCATCAACCCTTCTTGTGTAGGTTCTTTTTTAGGAAAGTTCTCATAAAACAACTTTCAATAATATCTTGAATATAAGGCTTTTTGTCAATTCGTGATGAAACTTTTAATGCTGTTCTGGTTATTAGAACAGTTCGAAGATTTTGTTAAAGTGGAGGAACCAAATATGTATCAGAGAATATGAAAAAAAATCAAAAATTGTACTCACCATAACCTGAAGGATAACCAAAAGTTACTCCAACTAATACCACACACAAAAAGCACAGAAAATTCATGTTGATTTTTCTTCTTGAAAGTTCACAAAGTACTCTATGATCAAGAAGGCCCTGTTCGTATAGTTTTATATTGCGAAACAATCCCCCACTCTCGAGAGAGGGCGTTTTGCATTTTCAAGTGTTTGAATTAAAAATTCCGCACGAGTGCTAACATCGTGTAAAATTTATATTTTACTCTTCGCCATTTTTCAACACTATCTTCAGCAGGGTGTTTAGAAGACGCAGAGAACTATCCAGTGGCGTTGGACTGGGAGAAATTGGGTTGTAGATAATTCGGGTTGTAAACTTTTTTTTCAAATATCAACATTAATACACTCCCACAGAAATGCCTAGTTCTTTTATCACATATCATACTCTCATGATAAGATAGTGTGGTAGTTGCCAAATTTCATACATATGAAGCTCAATTGGGCCAAATTTTTTGTCGTTTCAATTTCATTTCTTCTGAATACTTGAAATTAACCACCCAGGATATTTTTCCGGAAGACCAGTTGCCATTCTAATTTTTCAGATCTATGGATACTATACGATCTGCTAATACATACGTTTATATGAAACTTTTTCATAAAAATTGGATGACTAATAATCCTCTTCAGTTTGACTCACCACTTCTGATATATCATGGGTAATAAGATAAAAGTATAATTTTAATTATAAGAATCACTTGAATGGAAACATCCGTTCACGATCAGTTTTGTAATCAATTCACAAAATTCTTCAATAGTTTTCAAATGTTTATACAATCAGCAAAATATATCATCTGTTCCGCTACAATATTAATTGAATAATAACTGATTTTGTAGAAACTATACTTGAACTCACATCAGTTTGCTGATTATGATATATTCTACTATTTTTATTTTGTTGATATTATTTCGACTTCAGGTCCTTAGTGCATCAAACACTAAAATTATCCTGACAATTGAATTATCTGAAATGATTGAAGAAAACTATTCAAATATCCTAAGGAGATTTATGAAGTCTTATTTTTATGGCTTTTTCATTACTAATTCAGAATAAAAGATAATGAAGGATTCATACATACAAGAAAATTAATATTTTGAAATATAATTTTGAAGCATTTATCTCTCCCAACTACCTATACCGTAGTTTCTGCCGGAAATAACTTCTTTCCAGGCTACTACCACTATGGATATTGAATTATATTCGAATGACATTTATGCGAAATACCTCACAGAGATGTTAGTCTTGAAGATGTTTTCCGTTCATCCAGCAGCAGGACCATGATGAAATCAATTGAGTAGGTCACATACAGATCGGTTTCGAGGTATTACCTCTCATCAGTGCAGGAAAAATCCGACCCAAACAACACAGTGCCTGGGACTCGAATAATTTTAACACGGCTCCACTGCATTGATTGAAATATTTCTTTTCTTTAAGGACAAAATACAAGCACTACATGAAAATCATTGAGGCGCTCTCAGAGCGAAAAATAGCGGTTCACATTGGATTTAAATCGCTGGAGATTGAATCTATTTGAAAAATCGAAGAGAGACCAATCTCCAATCTTTATTCGATGTTTCAGGCTACCAAGGTTGTACGAGATGTTATCGTCTCCAATCAGGCAGATGGATCTTTTCTGGATGGAATTCTGCAACTTCAGGATGTTTGGGAAAAGAGCTCTAAACATGAGAACAAAGAAGGTCTGATCTGAGCTTTGTGAAGCATCAGAAGTTGCTGAGGTGTTTTCAGGTTTCTGGTTCGAAACAGTATTCCTAGATTTTGAGAAGCAGCATTTGCAATTCCAGTGACTTGATTGTGCCAAGACATATTGGTGTCCAATTCAACCCCCAATGAACTTATCAAAGCAAAATGCGGAATTGTCTGACCTGACATTATTATATCCGAGTCAGAGACATTTATCAATTGAACCTGGTTACTTTCACCCCAATCCTCATTAAGATATGCAACCTCCTGCTGCCGGTGAAGATGTTTCCCCCTAGCCGATGTCCTGGAATTCAAATGGAATGATAAGACAAGTATGTTGTCGCTAGCAAACCAATATATTGGATTCTTGTTTTTTTCCAATGAGTCGTTGATATACAATAAAAAGAGGTTTAGAGACAATATGGATCCCTGGGGGAATACCAGCGTTGATGGTGAAAGTATCCGAGAGATATCCATCGACGACCATTTGCAGGGAACGTTCTTTATGAAGCTGAAGAGCCATACGCATATGATCCGACAAGCCATAGCATCGAAGTTTGGCTGGAAACCCTCATACCACACACGGTCTTAGAATGATAAAGCGCAACAGTTCTTGATTCTCCATGTTTCTCGGTTGCGTTATTCCAAATATGGGTGACAAACGATAGAAGGTCGCCTTTTCATCTTTGTTTCGGATAGCCATATTGATGATTGCTCAAGATGTTGAAGCCTTACAAATATTAGAGGATATGGTGGTTAACGACTTTCTTCATTCTCAGTCATTTCTTCCTCACTTGGGGTTTTCTTAACGAGATAGAGCTGTTACTAGTTAACAGTCTTTATCTAAGATGAAGGTTTCATACATGCAGTCGAGTCGCGTTGAAATTAATCGAGTTTCAGGGACATTTTTGTCACTTTAGTTTGGTAAGGGTTTTTCCTGCATTAATGAGAGGTAACATCACGAGATGAGTCTATAGGTGATCTACTTGATTGACTTCAGCGTGGTCTTGTTTCTGGAAGAAGGAGAAATATCTGCAAGACTAACATCTGTGAGGTATCTTGCATACATATCTGTCGGATATAATTAAACATCTAACGTGATATTAACCGGGGAAGCAATTGTTTTCCGGCAGGCATTTACCAGGATCTATGGTATAGGTACTTGCGAGAGATGAATGTTACTAAATTCCATTTGAAAATTTTCACTTTCTTGTCATTTCAGAATTGCAACTTTTAATCATAGCTAGTTGATATTACGTCTGTAAATCTAGTCAAATTATATCCCATATATATCCCCATATGACATTTTCACGTAAATTATACCAAGAAGAGTAAATATTGCTTGTACGTAAAAAAGTTATTGGATCTCCTTATTGGCTAAACTCTTTATGGTAAGGAGTGTAGAACTTTTTTATCGTTTGATAACAATCACGTCACGGGTTTATGGACAAAAATTCATTCAATATCCTGAACTTCCAGTCGGTTGGAGCAAAATAATTGTCAAGCCACATATTTCAACTATTTCTACATGTTCTAAAGTAAGGAGTTGGGTACCCTATGGTACAATAATTCACAAGAAAATGTTTTTGGTGTGATGCCATTTCTTTTCGTGACTTGCTTGCAACAGTGTTTTTATGTTGTTTTTTTCTCTAGGGTTGATTTCTAGCACAGCAGCAGTACTTCTCTTGTTATCCTACTCCTTATATTTGATCAAAGTTTTTTCCTGCATGTGTTAAATATTATCGCAACGTTAATAGGTACCAATTTATCAACTTGTCTTTTACTTGCTTAAGGCAAGTAAAGAACAAGTTGAAGTTCTTCAGTCGGTAGCCGGTTGGTTTGACGTGGGTGCTTTATTCACTCACTTAAATTGACTGTCGTGTTGGTCAGTAGTTCAAGCCCCAGGCTGAACGATCGATTTTCATTTGCTATCGTCCAACCCGTGTAAGGAATCACATGTTAAAAGGTAAAACCTCGTTAGTCCTCAGTTCGCACTAGTTTAGACTTCTGAGGGTTATCGTTCATATGGGTGCGACAGCTGGTTGACGGAAAAACAGATTTTGAACAGAATTTTTGAACAGACTATTGTTATGGAACTGAGATATGTTTATCTTGTTTTTGTCCTTTCTAGAAGTAGAGATGTCATTCATTCTCAACCTAAACTTTTTTTCCTTATTATTTATCAGATCCACCTAACTATTAAATATAGACACATTGTAAAATTAATTTAAGACTAGTAGATAAGACAATATTGTGAAATCAATTCAATATAACTTATAATATAATATTCCAATTAACAGATTCTCCTTGCTATTACATAAGGACACATTGTAAAATTGATTTGAGACCATTAGATAAGGCAATATTTTGAAATTGATTCGAAACATTCAAGACGCAGGTACTAGAATAGGTATCTATGGTATAAATAAAGATAACTTTGTAAGTATGATTAGTTTCACAAAAAAAAAATCCAGAAACTTAGAGTTAATTCATAGAACAAGTTAGGAAGTATTTTGCCCACCATGTTTTTGATTTCATTGAGGAAAAAATGGCGGAATCTATCATCAACAATCTATGAAACAGAACACCGCTACACTTCTCCGCAACAATTCATTCGAATCGTCCTTATCGTACCTTCAAAGTACATATGATATATTTTTTTGTATCTGGTAAATGATTTCATTCAACTCTATGTAATCATAAAAATATATCCTACAACAATTTTGATTTGAATTGAACCATTTAATCACGATCAAAAAAGAATGATTACACTTCAACATTAGTAATAACGATAAGGAAAAAAAAAAGAAAAATTAAATGAAAAAAGAACGATATGATACAACTTGTGAAAGTTTCTAAACGAAAATAATTTTTTTTCAGACCAATAATGCATCAAATTTATTATAAATTTTATTTAATATTTAACTCTCGAGTCAAATAACATAAATAATCTCAAATCATGATAATATTTTAATGAATATCCCAATCATCCACAAACAGTGTATTATACTCGAATAATTATTTTCAACTATTAATCATAACCACCAAGACTCTCAGTATGGCTTAATTAATTTTTATTCAATGACGTTACGGAATTTCCCTTTCCATAGGTACCTCCTTGTCCAAAGTTGGCTCTATTTCGTAACGCCTTGTGTAAACTCATCCTGCAGAAAACCTCTTCAAGTAAGCGACAACTGACAGTGTGAACCCACATATATTCACAGACGTCATTCTGTCAGATTGAATTTATGAAAAATTACTAGTGCTATCCAAATTTCTGTAATTGATTCGATATGGAATCGGAGAGCGCAGTTGATAGACAAACAATTCTAGAACGTCTAAATAAATTGGAAGATGAAATACGTGCGATTCAGAAATCTCTTGGATCGAAAAACAATGACATGAACGAAGAGTTTTTCTCAAAAGGAAAATCAGGCGAAGGAAATGTGTCTGAGGTGTCGAACCTTGAAATGGAAAAAGAAAATATACCTTTATCGATGGGAGAGGGCAGTGAATCTAAGGAAGAAACCGAAAAATCACAGGATGAAGCACAGAAACCAGAAGAGAGTTTACTCCTAAACATGGCCCATCTAATGTGTGAATGAATCAAATCATTGTAGGTATCCCAAAATGATTCTCAAGTGCAATATAACTCTGTTAGTAACTATTAGTCTTCATTTTCTATGTAAACGATTCAATGTTTTGATTGATAAGGTACAGTAGTTGATGTGTATTTGCATGTTTGGAAAGTTTTGTCCACCTCTGTTGAACTGAAATAAATTTCCATCTATTGCAATTCTTGAATATAATTGCTTGAACAGAGTACAAATTTTGGAATAAAAAAAATGTAATTGAAAATATCAGTTCAATCAGTTATCTTTAAAAATAAAACAGGCATTTCGAAGACAGATCTGCAGAAAATCTGAATTTTTAAATGAATAAATGGGTCAACTTTCATTGGAAAAAGAAACGAGCAGTAGTGAACAAAATCATTTATAATGATTTTATCGTTATAATTAACGTTATAATTACAACATTATCATGGAAAGAGAAATGAAAATTTCTATGTTTTTAACAACTTTCATTTATAACTAATGTTACTGCAGTTTCGTCATATATGGACATTCTCAAACTTATACAAGAAACTTCATTCACAACATTATCGTTGCAGTATTTTTTGATTTGGCTCCAACATCTCTTGATTTTTCAATAAACTCGTCTACTGAGGTATTTTAAAAGTTAATTTTTTTTTCTCGGTAGTTGTTTTGATGGTTGGAAATAACAAAAAAAACTTTAATTGAAAAATAAATAATTTATTCAGGAATCACACTTTAATTACACTTTAAAAGGTAAGACCTCGTTTGTTTAGACTCTGGAGAGTTATCGTTCGTAGCGGGGTGACAGCTGGTTAAGGAAAAAACGATAGCAGCAGAAGGTTCCATTAGCTAACGAGGATCTACAAGTGAATACGATTGGGATGGAAGTAACTAGGTTCAGTTCAATACCACAAAAACCCAGTCATTGGTTTTCTCGAAAACGAAATATGTTTCTGACCCGAATATAATAATGTCAGGACATAACGACAATAAGTTTTTTGGGTGTCAAAATGTACACCAATATGTCTTGGCACAATTATGTCGCTGAATTTGCAGAAGCTGCTTCTCAAAAGTTTGTAACA
The DNA here is from genome assembly GCA_015342105.1 of Leptinotarsa texana. NCBI lineage: Eukaryota > Metazoa > Arthropoda > Insecta > Coleoptera > Chrysomelidae > Leptinotarsa > Leptinotarsa texana. The sequence goes on along the minus strand of WOGN01005042.1, from coordinate 1,650 downwards.
CTTAGCAACTTTTGATACTTTATAAAGCTCAGATCAGACCTTTTCTGAAGTAGGTATTGTTTTCATGTATGGAGCTTCGCCCCCAAGCATACCCTGAAGCTGCTGGATTCCAGAAAAGAGCCATCCGCCTGATTGGAGACGCCAACGTCACTCGCAACCTTGATGGTCTGAAAAATCGAAAAAAGGTTGAAGATTTGTCTCTCTTCTATAGTTACATTCACGGATAGTATTCAAGTAACTTGGGCACATTCGATACCACCAAGAGCGGTACATATCAGAAATACGCGACGGACTGTGGCTGACCATCGTTTTGTCAGTACACCTCGAACTTCAGTGTTTAAGAACTCTCTCATCTGAAGAACTGAGTTTATGTGGAATGAACTTCCTGACAATGTTTTTCCAAATGGATTCAATTTCCAGCGACTCAAATCCAATGTGAATCGCTACTTTCGCACAGGCACCGCTCCAAGAGCGCGACTTTATGATTTTTCTGTAGCGCTTGTGTCCCCAAGAAAAAATAATTCATAATCGCATAAATATATGATTTTTGTTAATACCTTTTCAATCTGAATCTTTTTTATTTCTTTGAAATCATTGAAAATTATACGGAATCATTACTTGGACTAAAGAAGTTATTCTTAAACCTAATCTACGAGTATACTGATCAAGTCTCAACTGATTAATGATATTGAACAAAAACTCAGACTTTCAAGCAAAAAAAAAATTTCAAGTGATTTTTTCGAAAATGTATTTGGAAATTTTCATCAGTATTAATGTTTGAATTTTGATGGTTACGTGCTGTCTGAATTCCTTCGGACGACTATGTCTTACTGAAAAGGAAGCCCATTTGTATGATGCATGCATCTACTTCGTACACTTGTAATATCTGTTGAATGTTTTGCATATTCACACTATTGTACATTATTTTTAAATGCGAATCTTTTTATGAGGGCCCATTATTTGCCTCACATAAGCCCGAATTTTTATTACTTGAATTTGAAATTTAAATTTGTCTCGAGATTTTTGTCGGAACTCCCAGGTACCAGACTGAAATTTTAAAATGCACATTTGCAAAAAGATGATTTCTATATATGTGTTAGATTTGATTAAATTAACAGAACAAATTTTGCAACTTGAAATTTTTATTACTTCCCTTTTAGAGATATTATCAAGTGTAGTTTTGAACATTTTTCTCTGTGGAATATTTGCGAATCTTCATAACAAATCCAACTATAATATAAAATTACAAACCAGTTACTGGAATGAGGTCAAAACGAGAAAATTAATTTCCATTGAAATTGATAATTTCCGTCTTTTGTTTTATTTCAAACTAGTTTGATATGAAACCTATAGATTTTCTCTTTTCTTCATATTACTGTACTCAATACTTCGCCCCACTTGGGTGAAGGATATTCAACGTATTCTATAAGTCAGTCAAATACACTTATTCTGTTACATACAATACTAATTATCATTATTGAATATTCAGATATGACCAAAATGATAATTCAGAACACAATCATAATTTAAATTCAGTAAAATATGATTTACTTGAAAAACACAAAATTCCCAATTACTTTTATTCGAGAAATTTTCAATTTCTCATCACTTCAACATCAAATTGTTTCATATATATATATATATATATAT
>WOGN01005041.1:2981-14999 GCA_015342105.1 Leptinotarsa texana | reverse complement strand
ATTCTCTTAATAGTCGTTCGTCAGTTGGTTTGGTGATGAATTGCGCTCTAAAAGAAAATTCCTCTCAAGCATCAGAGTCGTCCAAAACCCTAGGAAAGGTTCAGTGACAGAAAAAATCTACCCAACTTTACGCAAAAATTACAAAAAGTCTATACAACGGGTGAAACGAGAATCGTTTGAAAGTTTTTTGGCATGTTCTCCAAACATCAGTAGGGATACTTGGAGGATCATCAATTATGAATGTAATAGGAGTCCTTCGAGAAAGGTTGATACACTGCATTCGGACAATAACTTAAATGATTATTTTGTCGACATTGTAAATTGTCTCATTTCATCTGTTTCTGAAGTGAATTATGAAGCAACTGATTTCTTGAAAAATCTTAAAACACCAGTTTTTTGTATGGTTCTCCACCATCCCCAAGGAAGTATTGTTCGGCCTATTTTGAGCTCAACAGTGGATAACACTCAGGTGGAGTGTCACATTATTGTGAATGATTTGACTATTTCTGCTTACACCACCATGAAGTCTGCGACTAACTGGTTTGTTTCAAGTAGTATTTTCCTCAACGAGGGCAAAAATCGTAATCTCATTTCCACAAATACAAATTTAACCTCGAGTAAATGTGTTAAGCTACTTGCTATTCATATAGAGGACAGATTGAACTAGTCATGTCATGTTGACAAACTTGCCAAGAAATTATCAAGTGTAATATTTATGATTTGTTGACTAAAGGAATTCGCCGGTATCAGAGCGGTCAAATATTCTTACTTAGGACTCATCCATAGTCACATGCTATACGGCATTGTGGGGGATTCTTGTTATCCCGAAAAAATTTTTGTATTGCAAAAAGGAGTTATATATCTGATATCTAATGCTAACTTTAGAGATCATTGTCGCCCACTTTTCAATCGTCTTAAAATTATGCCGGTTCCTTCTGTCGTTATATATGAGACAGTGATTGAAATTCATAAAAATAGATCCGAATACATTTTGCAATAACAACATGAATACCCAACGAGAACAAATAATCTGATAAGAACTGAGAGATTCACACTGAACACCTCACAGAAAAATTCGTTGAATTTGAAATTTTATAATAAATCACCATGTCAGATAAAACATCTCAGTTTCTACCGTTTCAAGCTGAAACCGATGTGATTTTTTTGAATCACTGTTTTTATTCCACATATGAATATATTTTATATAACATAGATAATTCCTATGACTTAGAGTAACGATTGTTCTCAATTTAAACATTAGTTGTTTGAGTTTTGATTATATTTGTGATTGTGAAAATTGTTCTGCTATAAAAGCAATGTGATATTAGTATACTATTTGTATGTATGACGATCTATCTACTTACTTATCAGTATCTGACCTATCTCTCAACGGAGCTAAATGCAAAATAATGAGTTTCACACGAAAGAAGTCACCTACTATCAAGGGCTATTTCATTAATCATACCAATTCACAGAGAATCAATGGGATGAAAGATCCCGGGATCATTTTTAATGGTGTGTTCAGTTTCTCTGGCCACAGTAAATACTTAGTATCTGAATGTTATAGAAAAATGAGCTTTATCTTAAGATTTAGCCGAGAATTCAATCACGACACTTGTTTGTCATTCTATAACTCCATTGTTTGTTCTAAGTTGGAATATGGTTGTGTCATTTGGAATCCAAACTCCTTTTTATATTCTGAAACTATAGAAAAAGTCCAGAAATGCTTATTAAGAACACTCTTTTTCAGAAAACACAATGTTTGGCATTTATTTATATCGTATTCTAACCAATTACAAGAATTTAACATGCAACCATTGAAAGACCGCCGTGAGTCCTCGGAAGTGATTTTCGTTTTTAACATTCATAGAAAACGGAAAGTACCTGAAATTCTCTATAATATTTATTTCATTGTACCTGACGTAAGAGTGAAAAGAAAAGACAATTTATTGCGTATCTCAAACAATTTGTCTCCTCTTCAACAATGTCTCGAAACAGTTAACAAAATGGCGAGGAACTGTGAACTGAATATATTCAGTATTACAGAGGGACAATTCAAATGTGTCTGAATCTTTTTACGGCCATTTTATTATTTATTGTTTCATATTGTAATATTTTATATAGATTTTTAACTGTGTCAAAGGTACTCAATGAATACGATATGTACGGAACTTTTGAAAAACTGTACATCATGTAATTGGAAAACATTCTGTCTGTTATTCAGTATAAATAAATTCGTATTCTATATTCTACATTTATAATTTTTTGTTTTGTCTTGCTAGAAATATTTGTTTGAATGTATCACGTAGTCAATAAACTATTCTAGTCTATTCTACATTTACCATTACGTTGTTTCAAGAGTGTTGTCTGTTTTTATAAGTCGACTTTGAACTGCAATAACTCGTTGAATACTCATTCAATACAATGAAAACAAGTGTAATTTCATCCACTACACTTTTGCCAACATGCCAGTTTAATAGAGTCCACGAATGTCGTTTTTGCCTGGGCCCTGATTGACAAATGTTTTACCGGTGAGAAAGTTATCGAAGTTCTTGAAAAGATAGTAGTTACCCGTTTTCTAATGATGATTTGTGAAACATGCGGAAGGGCGTTGTCATGGAGCAGGATCGTACATCTTATGTTGACTAGTACCAGCTGCTCCTGACGTATTTCTCGGTATATTTCTCACAAAAGGGCTCTGCTGTGATGGTTTTGCCTTGCTGGAGCAATTAACAAGTGAATCTCACTCGCCGCTGATCATCATACAGTAACCATGGTCTTTCTTTTATGAGACTTCGACTTTGGGAAGTACTTGGGTGGCCCGTTGAAGTCCAATCACTGTCCTGGACGTCTCTTGTGGTCGTGAAGGATCCAATTTTTATCAGACGTTATGAACAATAGGTATTTTTTCGATTCTGCAAAAGCAAAGAACAACATACTCCTAAACGTGTCGATAGTTCAAATCGTGTGGCACTTACTTTTCGAGCTCTTTGACCTCTCCAATACGTTTCAAACCATCAAAATCCACATGACGCTCAGTTCTTCCGCCATCCCATGCACCGTTTGTGATGGGTCAGTCACCATCAGGCGCTTATCTTCGAGGCTAAAATCTACGGAACAGAATCTGGCAAACCAACGTCGAACCAAACATTACACTATGATTGCTGAATGCGTGGTTGATTTCTCTAGCTGTTTCGGCATCCTTTGAATTCGTAGAAATGAATTGACAAAAATTTACTCAACGACAATGATACAGTGATAAGCTGACGAGAGACAAAATAGAAGCAACATTTTCAATCAATTTTTATTTACCACTATACAATAAAATAGTGAGATATGGAGCTACCAAAACACGTGACATCAAAATGGGCGAAACTTTTGAAACAATTTTATATTTGAAGTCTGATATTTCTCCAAACGCTTTTTGATTCCGTTTCATCAAAATTTCAAATATTGTCAAGAGGAATCAGATATGCAGGGTCAATCTCCAGGAAATGCATTGATCGATTGTGGCAAAACTATGATTAGGAATAATCTTAAGATCTGACAATATACTGAAGTCGATAGGAAATATTTCAACCCAGTTCCCCCTATCAACTTCAGTATATTGTCAGATTTTAGGATTTTTCCTAATAATAGTTTTCCCACAATCGATAGATGCATATAGCAGAAGAATTAGTGACTGGTTTAACTATAAATCGGTTCAATTTGTGAGATTGCTCACAATAGCTGGGCTGTTACAAAGAAAACTTTTTGTTATATATAAAGCTTTCGGTTCATTTCACACTTTCGTCAGGACATCTGCAATAATAAAATTATACCTATATCTTATGAATATATATAAATATATAGAACTTACTTACGTGAGAATGAAATATAATGCTTCAAAAATAAATCAAAATTTGACTGACAATGTCAAGTAGGACAATTCTAAATAACACTTGAATTACTGGATATTCTATTTTCTTTATCATATTGCAGTAGTTATGTGTAAATTTTGCTGAGACTTTCAATATCAGTTCTTTTATTCATTGAATGCTCTTCGTGATTGATATGTATCATTTCCAGAAATATTCTTTCAGTTGTATTGATTTCTCAATCTAAAATATGTTGGTTTTCAAAATCCATTTTATGATCCTTCGAATTAACATGTTCAGTTAATTCACATTTGGATTGTTAGTATCTACAATCGTGATGACTGGACTGATTCATCAGAGAGATGACTATTTATGGGTCGTTCGAATAGGAGGAATCAGCCCAGTCATCACCCGAAGACGATTGTAGACACTAACAATCAAAACGTCGTGAACTAACGTGGCTTGGAATCTCTTAATTTATTTTTATTTATATTTATTTGTATTTCTTTATTTTTTCTAAATCGTTTTGATTTTACTCGTATATTATTATACTTTTATTCTTCGTTTCCAGTTGTTTCGGGGATTTCAAATCATTTTACATATCAGACAACGGAAGTCCGAACTAGTGAAATTCATCATGAAACATTGTCAATCACCTTCAAACAAACGTTAAAGGGTACGATCCTAACAGCTAATGATCATGAAGCCAATTTTGTGCATGAAGATGTGATATGTTTTCTAAAATTCTACTTATTGTCAATATGCATACCAAGAAATTTTTTGCAAAGCGTTTCTTTATAGCAGGTTGTCATGGCCGAATTTGAAGTTTACAATTTTGAAGAGAGAGTTAATTAGAATCACACCACTGATTAACATTTTCTGAATCTAATGATATCATTCGTTTTAAGTTGTTAGTATTTTTTTCATGGCATAACAATGTGGTATCATCAGTAAAAATTTTCAATTATCCTTCAATATCGACTGTAGCAAGATCATTGATGCATAAAAGAAATAAAATAGGCCCTAAAATGAATCCCTGAGGGACTCCGCAATCTATAGTCGAAATGTCCGAGTACGCATTATTGATTTCCATCAGCTGGGATCTGCCTTTCAGGTACGATCTGAATCATTTAGGATAAGTCCCTCTTATGTCATAACAGTACAGTTTTATTTAAGTATATCATGATTGACACAATGGAAAAATCACATTTCAGTTCATGATGTTATACAAAAATGAGAAGATTTCAACAATCTTTCCTTCAGTAGTTTTTTATTTAATTCCGAAATAGTTGATAATAAGGAAATTGGTCTGAAGTTCGAGGGGTTGGTGACATCTCCACCTTTAAAGAAGATAGATTCTCAAGGAGTCTTCTAGTTATACCATCTAACCAGGCGGATTTATTATTTTTTGTTACGAGTATGTTTTATTTCGTTAACATTTGTAGGTATTAAGTTGAAATCATTATGACATTGAATTTGTTCAAGATAACTTGAAGGGTTGAGTTGAGGTACTATAGTGGCTGTTATTGCGAAAGTCAATTGTTGTAGTCGATTGTCATGACTAGAAAACCCTTTCCCAAGCACTAGAAATGCGCGTTGAGTAATTGTTTTGGATTTATTACACGCCGGTTACCTTGCAACTCTGAGGGAATGTAAAGTAGAAGAAAGTAATTTAGAAATTTTTGGAAATGCACAAAAAAACAAGAAAATACCATTCGAATTACAATGCCAGTCACTCATTGACTATTTAGCAAACAAACAAATTTGTTCAAAACTGAAAGCAACTAATAAAACTAGATAAAATTCTCTTAGTCTATGTATAAGCAGTTTCTCGCCGTTCAGAATTCCAACACTCGAAAAACAAATCCGTATGTAACTCGATTGAGCTGAGTAACTAGCAATGCAAAAACTCACCTGTAATAAATTGGATCCCCCACGTAGTTCAAATTGTGGCCACTGGTAGCGTCGCAACAGCTGAAACAAAGACAAACGCACCAAATGAATACTCCACATCAATTATGCTCGGGTTGAGATCTAATTAACGGTGATATGTGAGGAAATGAACATTACATGTAGAACAGGGCCTCGACTGGAGAGTCTGAGCCAGGTGCAAAATCATTCCTGTGTTTATGAATACTCTATAACCTGTTACAGTGTAACTGATGAAATACATATCTTTAAATAATTTTGAATATTCTATAGTCATTATCATATATAGTGTTTGTGTGTACGGAAAATTGAAAAGGTGACCATTTGATTTATTGTGGGGGCGATATTGAAATATTCTCAACATGGTTATTATTGTCATCATATCGAAAAAATTGTTTATTATCTCAATTTAAAAGTTCCAATTTCATCCAAAAAGTCATTGGATAACAGTAGCCTTGAGTGTACAGTGCAAACCTTATACTCATTTCATTCTTTTTGGTGATTCAACTTAGTCTTTAGACATTTGCGGCCGCTAAATCGAATATTACGGTAACGCAGGTCTGCGATGAAAAACATTGTAGGATATTCAACTAGTGATTTTAACAGAACTTTGTGTGCAGATTACGTGAAAAATATTGAAAAAATTCTATCACTTACAGATAAATCACAAATTTCACCTGAAATTTTTTTATCAAATAGGTTTTTAGGTTTGGTATGGGTTCGATGTTTCTGTATTATATAGCCTATATAAGCGGTAAATTGAGTCTGAATTATGGAGATATGAAGTGATGACAGCTACGATCTAAGTACCAATGACCCTGAACTATTCTCTCAATCAGACTTGAACGATTTAGTACGAGATCTGGACCTCCCAAAGGACTCAGCAGAAATTTAAGGGTCTAGACTTAATGAAAGACGTATGTTAGCCTCCGATGTTTCATTTTCATGGTACCGATTTGGAGAAAGGGAATTTTTACACAAAAGGGTGACCTAGTTTCCTGCAACAATGTAGCATCATGGAAATGTTCAAAATAACGTATGAACCAGAGAAATGAAGACTTTTTATCGATTCATCAAAAAGAAGTTTGGAAGCTGTACTTCTTCACAATGTGAACCAATATGCTTCTGTGCCTGTTGGACACTCAGTCCTTTTGAAAGAATGCTACGGAAATCTTGAATTTGTTCTTAATAAGCTCAGCTAATCTGATCATAAGTGGACCATTTGTGGAGACTTGGAAGTTATTTCAATGTTACTAGATCAACAAAGTGGTTACACTAAGTTTTCATGTTTTCTATGTGAATGGGATAACCGTGACAGGAAACAAGCAGGTGTTGCCAATAACAAAGGGTCTTATTCCTGGAGTTGAAAATGTTGAAAAATAAAGTTTAGTGCATCCTAAAAAATTCTTACTTCCACCATTCCATATCAAATTGGGGCTAATGAAACAGTTTGTGAAAGCATTAGATAAATGAGATTGTTTCAAGTATCTTTCTGGAAAGTTTCCTGGTCTTTTCGATGCTAACCTAAAAGAAGGAGTCTTCGTAGGGCATGACATGAAAAAACTTTCAAAAGAAGAAAGCTTTGTCACTAAAATGGAAATGAAAGAAAAAAATGCCTAGAATTCATTTAAAAATGATAAGTGGAAATTTCACTTGAATCTGTACTTATGTACAAGCTGTGTATATCATTTTTGTCATATTGAGAAAGACCAAGATTGAAATCATCAATATATACAAATATTATAAAGGTAACTGTCATATTTCAAAGACAAAGGAAAAAACGGCTGTATATATATACAACTACTCTTCAGACAACCCTAGTAAATAGAGGATGTCATGTAATAATTCAGATATTTATTTTATATTATTCACCACATCGGAATTCATAGTTTTTTTTTCATCCGGACCCAAATCTATGGACACAGTTTAGGTGCTTTTTACTTGTGAAATAAATTCTTCTTTCAACTTCAGCAAATAAATATTTGAAAACTATGGATTATACTTCTTATTACAATTTTTTCCATTTTGATGAACGGAAATTGGTGATTTCTATTCATTGGATATTATTTGTATTGACCTACAACCAAATTCAGTAAAAGAAAAATATCAGAAAACCATAGAATATACTCTCAATTATATTTTGTTGTATATTCTGTTCAACTAAAATTAGTTCTTTTTTGTTGACATGCTAAATGAATTTTTAAATTGATTTATTCATAAAATATTGTAATCACAGATTGAAATAAAATATCATACGGTACATGTATGTACCGTATGTATGTATGTACCATGTATGTATGTTGCTGGCCACTCGTGCTGGTGAAACGTTAGGATACAGTTCCAAACCACGACGACCTTCAAACCCGAATGAAGATCGCAACACTGATTACAGGAATCGTTTATATTCCAGACTCGGCTCCTACGTCGCCTCGTTTGTAAAACAACTCGTATTGTAATTATTCATCTATCGCACCCATAACGTTAAATACTATTTTGATGTTATGATAATGTACCTGAATAATTCCTGGGAAATGATACTGAAATGAATCCAATCGCAATTACTATGCAAGAACAGACTCATTTTTAATGTTGGCGTTGCATCTTGGAAATCGTTACTAATGAATGCTGCACTTGTGAGTATGCAGTATAGCCTTGACTCTCCTGATAAATTGAAAATGCCAAGCGAAAGCAGATATCACTTGTCTTGATGCCCTAGTGAGGAATGACCTAGGCAAGGTTCTTTTGAGTGATAAATGGGAACCACTCTTGCTCAACCTGCGAAGACTGAGAAAAATTGAAAATGAAATGTTTTATTTTGCTATTTATTGGAAAACTTTATAGATTTCAGATCACGAACAATAAAGTACACCCTATATTGTTTCGCATTATCAGATGCTCCATAATGAGAAGATTTCAACAAATTATAAAACATATGGTTCGGGAGCTACAAATTATTCGAGTTGAACACGAGCCGCCCTGAATAAATTTTGGAACAACTATTTTCAGGAAAAATGATCAAACACCTTTAGAATTTTGATTGGGAGAGGAGTCAAGTCCACAAATTTTCAATTTGGAGTTTGATTCTGCTTCTCATGGTACCCCGACTTATTATTTTTTGATGAGTATTTTCTGATAAATAAAGTTCTAAATCAACAGAAGTGATTATCAGTTCGCCTATGTTGAGGTGAATGGTTTGACCAGAACTGGTAAGAATATTAGGTGGAACGGTTTCAACCCTCAATTAGGGGTAACATTCGCCATTAGCTGCAATAAATTTACATCAAAAAGTAGTCTAATAGTGAAACGTAGATGGTATTGAAATTGTGTTTAATAAATGCTGAATTTTCAATTCTTATCGCAGAAGATGCACAGATTGGCCGTCTTTTTTGCTACTTCTGCTGTAAAAAGTGTTTATTTTCAGACAAAAATTGGTTCGTAAATTTGAACGATGTGGTAGTATTCTGCATATAGTTGTACGTGTAAAGTTGTTTATTGATTACTTTAAAAGTGTATAAATGTGAAAAATTGGTTCATATTTTTCAAGAGACAATTGAAATGACTATAATTTATGAAGAAGTTGGGAAGTGCTTACGAAGGGCGGCAGGTTTTTTAACGAAATGAATACAAATTATAATGTAAGTCACCAATATGTGCTTAATTTGGTGAATAATTTTCACGAAACCGGTTCAACGACAAAAAAAAATTACTCCGGAGTTTTGAAAGAAGCCTCAAATAGGAGTTTTGGAAACATTTGCTGCAGAGCCCATGAGCCCTTACGATCAGTATCAGAACAGAGGGTATATCACATAAGACTGAATGGCAATATTAATAGACAAAATCGTCGCTATTGGATAGACGAAAATCCACATCCTCAACGTGTAAGGAATCACACGTTGAAAGGTGAGACTTCGTTAGTCCTTAGCTCGCACAAGTTTCTCAACTTCTGAGAGTTATCGTTCGTATGGGGGCGACAGCTGATTAACGAAAAAACAGACTGACAGAACACATTTTTGCTAAAGGCATACACTACAACCACAAAAAGTTAATGTTTGGGCAGGTATTTTTGGAAATGCCATTATTGGTCCATCATTTCTAGAAAAAAATTCAACTGGCAATCTGTACCTTGGAATGCTTGGAAAGCCATCCTCTTATAACTCACGAGCTAAAAACTCAAATGAATGCGAGAAGCATCAACATTTTTGCAGGGGGATCTGTTATATTTCCAGCAGGACGTTGCTCCATCTCAACATTTTCCGTCTGACGTTGGTTGAAAGAGATATTTTCGGATGCATGGATTGGGAGAAGGGGAGCAGTTGAATGCTCCTCGAGATCACCGGATTCAACACCCTGAGATTTATTTTTTTGGGGGTATTTTGAAGCTGTTATTTATGAAACACATCCTTCTGATATTGAAGAACTCATAAGACGAATTACAGCAACATGCCAGTCAATTCGTAGTGAAATTTTCCGTGATATTAGAGGGGTGTTCGAAAACAGGCTTTATGACTGTTAAGAACAAAATGGACTACATTTCGAACAGTTTACAAAATATAATTTAATTTGTGAGAAATGCCTTTCTCACAAATTGAATTATATTTTGTCAAAGGACAATAACCAACAAACAGAAAATCCTACGCGTAATTCATTTATTTTTGTCATTTTAGGGTTCAAATGGTGCCACCTAGTCCTCTAACCATTTTTATTAAAAGAAGTCAACACAATAATGCATCTGAGAACAGGCAAATTCTAATCACATGTGTAAGTTCAGAACGCTATTTTTCGAAAAATTTTTATCGAAAAATAATGAATTTAGGATACCATTGGAAGCAGAATTGAACGCTAACTAAAATGATGTGCCACTAGACCTTTTTTCCATTTAAAATCCTAAGGGTGACATCTATCCTTCTAGAGGGTTAACCTTCCTTGAGAATTTCGATTCCTCATATTATTTACTGGAAGGAAGATATTATGGGTGAGAAGTTTTCAAATTTACACCCTGTATACTTTGTTTCTGCGGAAGAGTTACATAGATGAAACATCAAGAACAATTTTCTGAGGGAAATCACGAAAAAATTAATAATTTCAAAGAATGTAAGACATTTATTTTGAATACATTTCTGGAAATTGATCGTACCTGGTTACCATCGCTAAAACAAAACGTTGATATATGAACCTAAACTGAATTCTCGGAAAACAGCCTGTATGTGTTTTCATGGAGAAGTAGATCATCGAGTATGACATCTAGACATTTCATTTTTTCGTCTTCAAAGCAAATTTATTTGTTTCCGATTGATATGATCTCCAAACTAATTTTTTTTTGGGTTCTGAGACCGTATTAATTCCCAAAATATAAATCATGTAGACAAAGTTCAATGCATAATTTTTTTCCAGTAACTTTTCGCTTCACCTTCCATTACACTTCAGCAGAGTTTCTGACTTTCAATTTCTCAGATTTTGGAATGGTAGAAACCTAAAAAAGCGTCAAGAAAATAGTTTGGGAAAATATTTTGAATTCCAGAAAGATAAAATTTTCAGTACGAAGGATTATAATTTCACTACCATCACCTGACTAATGTGCTGATCAATGAACTCTGGAGAGAAAATTGAAAATGAATTCATCTAGTTCGCAAGAAAATTGAAAGTTTCTGCATATAAATTGATGGATGTAGCCGTTACTACGTGGTAGGAAATCATAATAAAGGAAAGAGAAATGATAACTTTCTATGTTTTTTACCACTCTTATTTTTAATTAACGTTAGTGCAGTTGTAAAGTGGTAAGAAACTCAGAAAGTTTCATTTCTCTTTTTTTCGTTTCTGCAAATGTATTCAATGAATAGAATATCACAAATACCCCCAAATCAATTGAATAATACAAATGATTTTTTGTATTCACTACCTTCTCAAAATAGAGGTACAATGAACGCAATTGGAACAAGTCAGAATTCTGACTTGTATCTCAGAATTCTCAGAATTTTGCCTCAGGTGCTCTAACAGATCACTGCGTATCCAGCAAAAATACATGTGATGATGAAATATATGGTTTGTGCAGGATATTAATAGCAGAAAATCGATATTCTCTACCAAGAAATCCCAATGCAGCTGCAATTATATAAAAGTTTGAGAGATGGAATTTTTACATTATTGGGCTAATTAAAGTGATGAAATTCATTTATTCATTTGTTTGAAGGTGGTTGTTGACAATGTTTTGTGGTGTATTTCATCAGTTCGGACT
>WOGN01005040.1:0-13551 GCA_015342105.1 Leptinotarsa texana | reverse complement strand
CTTCCTTTATTGTGTACGTTTCTAAAGTGCCTGATGAAGTTCAAGAAGTAATTAATCTACACGACAGCGACTTAGAAGATACATTCGAATCAGGAATTCATCTTGAAGAATTTTGGAGACAAAAGGCAATTTCTTTACCAAAACTTCGAGACATTGCTATTCGTTATCTAACTTCATTCTCTTCGACATATCTATATTTTCGGCGCTTCTGATTATTAAATACAAGTTCCGAAATCGGTTGGATGCCACTGCTGATGTGCGGTTTGAGTTTAAGTAACACTGAACCAAGGACTCAGAATTTAGAAAAAAGTATGCAATCACAAAAATTGCATTAATTAATGATGCAATTTTTGTTGAAGTTACATTAAATAATTAATTTTATGCGTATTTTATTTATAAATGAATTAGAACAACCATTCCATTTATTTACTGTACTGTATTTATTTGTAGTTATCGTAACTACAAACTAATTAACCAACTTGGTGGTCCATGGCCTGACAGAAATTTTATCCAATGGTCCCGCATGACTATAAGGTTAAGAACCACTGATCTGAAAGAACAATTCGTTCAAGCCAGTCTCAACTCCCTATAATGTAGGTTAATAGACTGAAACCCATCAAAAAACAACTGCGGCGGTTGTATCGCCAACATCATATGCGGGAATAACTTCAGTAAAAAATCTTGCACTGTCGACACCTGTCGGATATCATCCAACGCCCTTTGTTATTAGCCAGTGTAGTATTTTTATTTTGATGGGTGTCAGATTGTCAGTCCATTTACCTACAGTGTATTAATTAATCTACAGTGCATTAACATGCAGACTACTAAGAACGGATTGTTCCTTTAGATGATTGGACACATTTTGGATATACGGTTGGTTACCTCGTTCACAGGCAGATGGGGCTATGACTAACTTGTTGTTTGTTGAGCGCTTTAGCCTAGTTGGAAGAATGATACTCTGAAGGAATTCGATTTTCAATTATCGGAAATGATCGGCTTCATGTTACATTTCACTGATGAGTGGCCAAACAACTGCAAGTGTGTTCCAATAATTGAAAATATATTGCGGCAGTTGTATTGCAAACATCATATGCAGGAGTAACTTCAGTGAAGAATCCTGCACTGACACCTGTCGGATATAAGCCAATGTCCTTCATGGTGTTAGTCAGGAAAGTAGTTTTCTGATAGGTGTCAGTCCATTAATCTACAGTGTAGGAAGTTGAGACTGGCCTGAACGAATCGTTCCATTATATGATTTGACGAAAATTAAACTTTTATCGAATATGACGAAAATAATGAGGTTGCAAAGTAGCCGTCAAAACACAAAATATTTCTTCAATTTGAATAATTGCTAGCTTTCCGAATGTTAAGTTGTTACAAACTTCGTGGTCAATGAATAATTGATAACATT
The DNA here is from genome assembly GCA_015342105.1 of Leptinotarsa texana. Lineage (NCBI taxonomy): Eukaryota > Metazoa > Arthropoda > Insecta > Coleoptera > Chrysomelidae > Leptinotarsa > Leptinotarsa texana. The sequence goes on along the minus strand of WOGN01005040.1, from coordinate 12,140 downwards.
ACCAGATGATGCACAAAATGTATTCATAACATCACAATTTTATGTCACGGATGAGTTGAAGATTCAACCCATATCACGATGACAGTACGTAATGGTAATCATACGCTATCTCAGGGATGAAATGAAGGGGTGTATTTTCAGAAGATACTAATTTTTGGGAAAGAATTGTTTTGGCTTTCTGCTTATTTATATAGGGTGAAACATAAATACGTTGAAATATTCAAGCGGCGTATTCCTGATGAAATTTCAAGGAAAAAAATCTATATGCACATTGTGTCCGAAAATACTTCGTTTCGGAGATATGGGGTGTTGAAATTAAAATTTTTTGTTCGCTTCTTGAAAATAAAAAAGCAAAAAATAAGTTATATGCACGAAATTCGGTACCCGGGGTTTTTCACGTGGGAAATCATAATTTTGTATTAATTTTCATGTAACATCTAGAGGGCGCTGCGTACGCTTTTTTGACAGTAAACTTCTAGTACTTTTCATGAAAAAACCTAATTCCCACACAAAAGGTACACTTCCTCAACAACGCTGGAGGTGATCGTTTTCGAGATACTTACAATTTTATATATCGATGCATATAACTTTATAGCCAAATTTTATTTCAATAATTTTCATAACTCTCCGCTCGCAAATTAAGTTAATTAAATCCAGTAGGCTATCTATGAAAGTTTGTTTATAAAAATAGAAGTTCGCTGTCACATTTTTAATTATTAATTGACAAATTCACAGCTCAGAGTTTATAAAGTGATTTTTGGTACCATGCCCGACTTTACGAATGCTGAAATAGCGGCTTGGCTGACGGAAATTCAAGGAAGACCAGACGCATCTATCAGGAAAGGTATCCCCAACGCGTGCCTCCTACATTTGCGAATCTTTTCCGGTGACTTTCCGAATCTGGTAGCTTTGAAATAAATTCTGCAGTAGGACGGCCACGGACTATAAGAACTGTAGAATTGGAGAAGGCCGTTCCCGAAAAAATTCATCTAGAGAGAAGTACAAGAAAAATTTGTCAAACTTTAAATGTGAGTGACATGACAGTTTACAGAATTTCAAAGAAACAGCAACTATATCTTTATCATATTCAACGTGTCCCGGCACTTACGCAACGTGATTTCTCAAACCATTTGCTCAATGGTTTCAAAGAAAAATCGAACAACATCCGCAAATTTTATCGAAAATCCTTGTCAGAGATGAGGCGAATTTTTCAAGAAATGGTATCATGAACTTCCATAACAACCACATCTGGGCGCAAGATAACCCACATGCGATAACGCAAACTCATTTCCGAGACAGATTCTCTTTTAATGTATGAGAAGGCATAATTGGGGATAATTTAATTGAGCCCTATTTTCTCCTCTCACGTTTGAATGGAGATGCCTACCTACATTTTTTTGGAAGAGCATTGACTCCCGAGGTCACCGGAACTCAATCCCGTCGATTTTTTTGGGCACACCTTAAATCACTAGTTTATTTTATGCTAGCCCATTGAAAACGAGGAAATGGTGAGCGATCGCATCATAGCTTGCTGCGAAACGATAAAAAACACTCTCGGGATTTTTCAACGGGTGTGGAGTTCTTTGGTGAGCAGAAGCTTGTATTACTGTTGCGGATCGTCTCTTTGAACAGTTGTTGTGATAGTTGTTTCGCTTCAAAATGTAGCACTTTCTAATTGAATAATTAAACCTGACATTTTTTTCAAATGTGGATTGAATTAGCAGTTCGATAATGCCCAGTTTAGAAGAAGTCTGTACGGGTACCCTGCTTATAAAGTTTGATGGAAATAACTGAAATTGCATAAAACTTATGACAAAAACCTACCATTTTTGGAAAATTTCAACAATCTGTGTTTCGAAAACGAATCATCCTTTGTTGAACATTTTATACGAACAATTTGTTTATTTTGGAGAGATCCACCACATATTTAGATTTTGTAGTGTTCTCAGCAACTTCTCTTAGCGCCGTAGGAGCTAAGTAATATGCATCGATATAGAAAATTGTAAATATCTCGAAAACGACCACCTCCAACATTGTTGAGAAAGTGTACCTTTTTTACTTGGAAAAGATGTGGGAATTAGTTTTTTTCATAAAAAGTACCAAAAGTTCACAGTTAAAAAAGTTAGGGCCATTTGAAATAAATAATGACAGCGAACGCAGCGCCCTCTAGATGTTACATGGAAATTAATACTGAATTATGATTTTCCACGTCAAATAAACCCCGGGTACCGAATTTCGTCCAAATAACTTTTTTTTTCAAGAGTTATTTTCAAAAAGCGAACAAACAATTCAATTTCAACACCCCGTACCTCCGAAACGAAGCATTTTCGAATGTCTCAGGAATACGTTCCTTGAATATTTTAACGTACTTATATATACTTATATACAGGGTGTACCCTGTATATACAAAAAAGTAGAATACTTCTGAAAGAAGGAAAAAAGCGTTTATGTGTCGTTTATGCATAGAAAAAAAAGTTCTCTCGGAACAATCACTTTCAAAGTATTTATCATATGCATGTGAATATTCCTATAAGAAAATTACATATAATTTTCCAATATGAATTCAGAAAATATTTTCCATATACATATGAGACATGTCACAAGAGAGAATACCAGAAAAAAAGTTGCAGCTAAGTCCTTCAATTATAATTTTGTCTACGTGAAAATATAAAGAAGTTGTGACATTCTTGGATTTCACAGCATGGTTGAATAATCAATAATTCATAATTAGACACAACCTAGGCCAATAAAATTTCCGTTCAAAAATGTTTTGATCATATACGTGTCAACATTCATGTAAGGGAAATATATTTTTGTATATCCATACATAAAACCAAAATGTTCTACTAGATTATATACACTCACCAAAATTAGTTACTCCCAAATATTAACCCTTTCAATGTATAAAAGTAGTTGTTTCGAAAATACTTTTTTGTGTGATTCAATGTGTTTATGAAAGTAGTTGTTTTGTAAGGGTATTTTTTATAGTTTGTGTTTGAGAGTCACTCCTTTCATGATCTACAATTCATGTCTTGAATTATCGCTTTCTTCATTTCTTTGGAAGTTTTCTGAATATTACTAAAGAAGCAGAAGCAAATTTTCAGAGATCAATATCACCATTTATATACACTACAGCAACTTTTGATGAGATCTGAGTCAAAATCTGAAAATATTGCTAGATTGTATGCAGAAATAATCACTCGCCGATTGGAAACACAAGCATCACAAACAACCGTTAAGATTAGAACATCGAAAAGAGATAGGCTGGTCTCCATTCCATACATAATTTCAGTATCGTGTCCGATTCATTAATTGAACTCAAATCCACGTAGAGTAGCATATGTGAAATGGTTGAAAGAAAGTGTCAACGATTGAAATCTAACGTGAATCGCCACTCTAGCACAGGACAGCTCTCGCTGTTTTTACAGAGTTTTCTGCAGTTTTTGTTGTCCAATCATCTGAACTTATGTACCTTGTACTTTCGCCACTAATTGTTGGTCGTATGCATTGAGGATATTTTCACTTTATTAATGTTTTCAATAAACATATACTTTTCAATTTCAGTTGCTATTTGAATTATCACAAAAATCAGATGTTTGGAAGCGGAAAGTTTTGGAAATTAATATATCAGTATGACTCCTGCGATGCTATTGTGAATTCCAACACAGTTTTTCTCAGATACATAATCTTTCGTTACACTTCCTTTCTGTCTTCTAAATGGTGAAAGTAAACAAACGACCGTCACTGTAACAACAATGTTAACAAGATGATTTCAATTTGTAAATATCAGCAGAACTTGATTTGTCATTTTTTAGCTCAGCCAATTCCTCAATAAATATCAATTTTGAAGGTGGAACTGCAAATTGGGATTTCTCCCACACACCAGAACTGAAATACTTTTCACGACGCGCGTTTCACCAAACAAGTTTTCATCAGTTGCAGTTATGGTATGAAGAAGCAGTGTTTGTTTCGGAGCAAATTAATCTCTGGGGAATTGTCATCGAAATAACATTCTTAAAATTCAATAAGTTTCTCAAATGAGATTTCTAAACAAGAAGTGGGAAAAAAGTCATCAATGAATATAACTAATTCATACACATCATGCTAGACCGATGTCTCTTCTCTTCTTGCAATGAATATCGAAATATTGACGGGTTCTTCATGAAAATAATTGAAATTTTCATTTTTTTTTCAGAATTCTCAGTCCAATACATGGTCTGGAGATCATATCATCATAATTATGGTTATTTTTTCATTAATCCTGACTGGAATGTGTATGACGTTTGTTTACAATTGCGTTACCAAGATAATAAAGGACCATCGCACAATTCAGGTGAGTCGTAATAATATTGCTGTTCACTTCATATCTATGTTGTGTCGTATTCAAAAAATACTGCATTGTGAGATTTTCATTAAAGAGTTTCAGAGAAGTGTTTATTTAAACTATCTAGTGAAAATCTCACAATGAAGTGTTTTTTGAATAGTTGGTTATATACTTTCAACAAGTATCGGCCAATTCCATCATATACCAAAATTGTGATTCAAAAATTATTCCGATTTCGAGATAATTTCATAATAAGGAAAAAAGAATTTCATTAACATGTAACTAATTATCAACTCAAACTGTTCATTCACTTGAACCTTCAATTATGCGAGAAATGTTACTAGCAAAAAACAATTTTGCAATATCATTTCTTGCGAGTAGACTACTATACTTTTTCTATAACTCATTTCAGGAACATTTTGGAATGAGATTTATTGGTGAAGGATATTTTGAATGACAGCAATGTTATCATCATGCATAGTGGAGATATATTTAATACCTTTAAAATATTCTTCATTTTCTACTCCATGTCTTGGTTATGCATAATTTTACTTTTTGTATTCAAGACCTCAGAAATGTTAGATCTAACTTCGAGAAACGGAACACATGTCGCCTTTTAACATCAAAATTCAAACTTATGCTTGTAGGTAGGAAAACATTATTTTATTGTGATTTTTATTATCATTCTTTCAACAAAATAAAATTCATAAACCACCACCTAAAACGCAATGAAATAATCTGTTTCAAAGCTCCGTAATATTAACCTGAGCGTAACTTATTAGCTAGGGTTACGTTGATATTATGTTAGTGGTGTTTTATTTACTCAAAATATTAGAGAATGCGGCAAAATAATTAACTATTCCAGCTTAGAGAGCGCTTGGTAATGTTGATTTATTCGAGTGAAAAATCATACAAAATTCAAAACCGACCAAATGATACTGATAAAAAAGACAACGAAAATTCAACGAAAGAGTTGAACCATGTGTTTAACTTTGTTGTAATCAATGTTTCAGATCCATTATAAAACCATAGTTTTGAAAGCTAGTATTGTTAAAAAACGTTAACACACTATGAGGTTTCAGTCTGTCATATGTCATATGTAAGTGTAATACGTGTTTCCAGTATCTGAATCCGACTTATCTATCTGTCCACCAAAAAGATAAAGTTGTGAAGGAGTGTCATCTGCTCCTGATTTTTTACGAATTATACATTGGATTCAAGCCACCGATTATTTTCACTATGGCAAAAAAAATTCTGACCCTATTAGTCCGGTCAACTCCAATTTCCACACTCACTTGTTTTAAAGTAGTCAAGTGGTTATGAACTACCTTCAAAATACAATCAACACAATAGACTCACTAAGATTTACAGGCATCAACAATTTTGAACAACGTCCACCGTACTTTGGGGGATATCAGCTATCTTCCAGACGATGACTATGTCATCACTTTGAGCTTGCATATCCACTGTAGAGAACATCCAGCAGAAGCGATAGTATCCTGCCCTGAGAGCATCCGCTGATAACCTTAAACCTAATGGCCCCATCTTGAAGTGTCATAGTTATTCACCAGTAGTGTCATGTACTACGCCAGTAGTGTCATTTACTACGCCAGTAGTATCAAATGCTACGAAGATATCTCATCTCGCACCAAGAAATAATTCTCTTTGGATTTTTTTCATATGAAGAATGGTCATAACATATTCTCAAATTAGCAACACATTATTGTTTCGTTTCTCTCTTAGGATGAAGAATTGATGTTGAGTTGAATCATGATGAATCTGAAGTGAGTAGGGTTCATTGCGACTCACACATTCACAAACTAGACCAAATGTGCTCAAAAAGTGAAATATATTTCAGTTCAAATAGCAATAGTGGAAATCTGTCAAACTCTAAAAACCCTATTCTAACCGTAGCGGAGTAAGGCCAACAACGCATTTAGTAAAGCTAGCGTAGAGATACGCAACATATGGAAACCCATCATCAAGCGAACAATGGCCAACTTCCGCCAAACGGTCATCTCCCGCTAAAACCAATGAAGTGGAAAGAGGAAAGAGGGGATAGGTGAAAGCACTCGAATGACCTATAAATAGTCAGATCTCGGGGACATAAGTCCAGTTATCACCCGAAGACGATTGTGGATACTAACAATCGAAACGTCGTGACATAACTTGAAATCTTTCAATTTTAATTTTTTAATTTTTCGTTAATAATATTTTTAATTTTTTAATTTTCAGCTTTTATTAATATTTCAATTTTTAATTGTTTGGTTTTTGCTTGTATGTTATTTCTTTGTAATTTCTGTTTTGTGTTTAATAAAATTGTTACTTTCGGTTAATCTTTTTAATTTTTTTACAGGGTTGTCAAATCAATTTATATTATATTAGACAATGGAAATCCGAACTGATGAAATACACCGCGAAACATTGTCAACCACCTTCAAACAAACGCATAGTATGCGTTCTACTCTTTCATCATTTTCTGACCGAAGACTACACGCACTCTCTGTCGTAAGTTTCTGCACATAGACAACATATGTTTGAAGGTGATTGACAATGGTTCATGATGAATTTCACTAGTTCGGACTTTCATTGTCTATTATATAAAATGATTTGAAATCACTGAAACAACTAAAAAAGAAGAATTGAAAATAAATAGCTGAAAATAACAATTATATTAAGCAAAATTAACCTGAGATGAAATAATATTGAAATAAAATACAAGTAAAAATAGAACGATTGAACAGAAAATAAAGAACTAAAAATGAAAATAAAAGTAAAACTTAAGAGATTCCAAACCACGTTATTTCAAACCGTTTCGATGGTTAGTATCTACAATCGTCTTCGGGTGATGACTGGACTCATTCCTCCAAGAGATGACTATTTATGAGTCGTTCGAGTACTTTCACTTATCTCCGCTTTCTATTTTTTTCGCTTCACTGGTTCAGTGGTAGATGACCGTTTGGCGGGAGTTGGCCATTTTTCGCTTGATGATGAGTTTCCACATCTTGCGTATTTCTACGCTAGCTTGGCTGAATACGTTGTTGGACAGCATGTATGCGGCTTCCATAAATTTTCTCCTACACACCTAAACCAATGTTCGTCTTTGTCTATGATCTCAGTTTGGGACCACTCGATGTTGTGTTGATGGGTCCAAACATGGTCTGCTCTTCCTGATTTGCTGGTTTCCTCTTGCTGGGTGTGTTTCTCGTGGTCGGCAATGGGAACATTCAATGGCCTCTTAGTTTCACCAATATATGATTTTCCGCACTCACAGGATATCCGGTAAATGCAATTCTTGGAATCGCAGTCCGCATTTGATAGCCTGGTTTTCGTGAGGCTGCTACGGATAATGTTACCGGATCTGAAGCAGGTTCTGGTGTTGTACTTGGAACCAATTCTTCTTATCCTCTCCAATAATCCCCTGATCTGGGAAGTGCAAGCACTGGTTGTAACGGCATCTCTTCGTTGTGTACAGATGTTTTCCACTTAGTGTCAGTCCTCTTCACCAAAACGTCTAAGAATGGCAAGTCGTTGTGGATTTCCTTCTCCATTGTGAAAGTGATGAAAGGTCTCATGTTGTTGTCTCATGCTGTTTTGTTCAATCGTTCTTTTTTCACTTGTATTTTATTCCACTATCATTTCAATTCAGGTTAGTTTTGCTTAATATAATTGTTATTTTCAGCTACATATTTTTAATTCTTTTTTTTTAATTGTTTGAGGGATTCCAGATCATTTTATATATTAGACAATGGAAGTCCGAACTAGTGAAATGCATAAACAACATAGTTCATCACTACTATATCATAACAGTTGTTGGATAACCTACTACGAAAGATCTATAAATACTTTGGAATGGACCATTCCTGATAGAGGTTGCCAGAAGTCAGAAATTGTCTTGCACTCTAGGTTGTACAATGCAAAGCTTAAGCAATGCCAGTGACATGTTTTGGTCCAATGAAAGCATCTCCAGTGCCTTCTCTTGTAACTGAGTTAGTAGCAGTGTGGCCAGGAATCCCTACTGAAGAAGGGAGTGTTTTAAAACGACCTTGATCGGTGAAAGCAAAATATACTTATAATATATTGTTTCGCTTACAAATCCATTCAAAGTAACTAAATACATATTTTTCTTCAAACAGTAATTCATAATAAACGATTTTGGCTACGATCCTAGAACTCCGATTCCATACGAACACCTTATTTGAAGTCAATGCAAAATATCATGAGTTATGACTCAGTTCTGTTTTGTCGATTCAGCGTAATAATTCAGTACATATTCCGTAATTTCCGTCGGAACAGCAGTTATGCTTCATTAAACGTTCTCCTACTGAACTATATTCCTTGATTATTCTACTGGTCAGTGTCGGATACAGGGCTAGAAGAGAAAGTGGCGACATTGGAAATTAGGAACAAGAGTTTCCAAATGTGATGCAAAAAACTCTAGATACAAAGATGAGAACATTTATTTAGTTTTTTGTTACATCTGAAAAGTATCAAAAAGTCATTGACCGACCAATTATTTTCTTTGCTATGTACTGGGTCTTGTCTTCTCAAGCCAAGTAACTAATCGTTTCAAAGGGAAGCAGCAGCTTAGGTTGTCACTGAAATTTTATGTGTATTAATATGATAGTGTACGGGAAGGTTATTTGATAATAAAATATTTCATTGGTTATTTTGTCTATGTACATATATTATAGCTACTATAGGCCAATTTTTGCTTTTGTAGGATTAAAATAATGTTACTAATAATGTACATACACAAAACCACTATCATCATTTTTAAGCCACATTTATACTGTCAACAGTACATGTCTAACGAACACTAAACACTGATTGTCTGTCCGACGAGAGAGGAGGAGCTTGCCTTCCGCTGACGTATGAGTGAGAGAAAGGGAAGCCAGACAAACCAGCGACGTTAGGCGTTAGGTATCGAAGCGGTTTACCCTCCCATGAAAAATGATCACTTCAGATAAACATCCAAGTCATTTGAAAAAATTATTTGAACAATAAATTCAAGTGGGATTCAATTCTTCACCAATCTCGAAAAATATCCCAAGTACGAATTGAATGGGAGGGAAACACCAGGAAATATTACCTTCGTGGACGATGTGTCAATGATTAACCGAAATTTGTAGAGCTGAATATTACCACTAAAAATAAAAACGAATTGCCTACCAAAATAGATTAGTGATATTGATCATTACTAGGACGCTTGTTTCATGAAGAAAATACGGTACGAATTGAAATGTTCGTCGGTTCCACATCGTAAACAATAATGCGACGGTGTATTTTCAGTCAAAAAGATATGAGGACACGCAACAAGTCAAAAAATAAACTCATGGTTTGAAATACCCAAGAGAAACTCATACTTTCAATTATCAAACTACAATTTTGAGTAGTGTATTTAGGAGAGGAAGAAGCAGACGAATATTCGAATCTTGTTGAAATCAGAGCTCAGAAACAGAGCATTCGATTCAACAACAGTCAGTTCATTGTTGGACTTAACTGTCCTCAAAAGACGAGCTAGAATAGGAAAAGTCGAATCTCATTCGTCAGTCGATGTCAAAGCTCAACTTTGCACCGTACCGCCTTCTGGAATCTAGGTCATCATTGAAATTCGTGGCCTGAGTCTTCTTTTGTGGGGCGACATTTTGCAACATTCGGCAAATCTAAAATAACCTGAAAGAAGCAAAACAAATGACCAATTATCTAATATTAACACTACTTCAAAGACTTGAAGAATATGCTTGTGTTGGTAGGTGGTTCAAGCCCTAGTCTTAACGATTGATTTTCACTTGCTATCGTTCAACCCCTGTTTAGAAATCACACGTTAGAAAGTAAGACCTCGTTAATACTTAGCTCGCACAAGTTTAATATTGTTGTTCGTAAAGGTGTGATATTTTATGAAAATGTGATTGCAAGAACTGAAAGTCTAGATGCTGAGAAATGAATGTATACCTGGTACGTAGGTCTGATATCAAACCATTTTCTTTGAACTGATAAAATACGTATTTTTTATATCAACGAAAATCTGTATTTCCGCTGATGTGATGAAAACGTTAAAAACTCAGCTGTAAAATTAGCAGATATACGGAACTGAAAGTTATCAGTTATCGAACAGTTATAAAACGACCCAGAAATCATTTATTTATACACCTGATGATTTGATCTACACAAACTCTCATCAAGTAACAGCCAAATAAATCTGAAAATCATATATTCATGACCGTCGTCATGTATTGAAATAATTGGAAAAACACTAAACATATTTTCGAATTGATGAAAGTGAATGTTCACTGCGTAAGTAAAGACACGCCCGAAGAAGTCATTGTATCGCGAAACACGTGTTGCGTTTTTTAAAACTGTTTAGTGGAAATCTCACAAAAAATTGTTTTTTATGCGTCCATTAGTAGTCTGCCATCGTTGAGACGCTCCACCTTTCCTAGAACCTTTTTTCCATCTCCTTAATATCCTGGTGACATCGCTCAGGGTTAACGATTTCAGGAGATGTTACTCACATCTCCTGAAGTTTCTGGTGAGTAGTGGAGGTGGGAATGAAGAAAATATACTTTTAAGCCACCTCAACATTCTTTTGACGATTTGTTTGGAGTTAGGATCTTTTTTGTTATCTAAAAGTTCCTCTATGACTTCTGTGAAGGCAATACCCTCTTCTCTTTGAGAATTGGTCTTGGTTATGATCGGAATTTCGGATTAGCCAGAAGCTGTCTAATATCTAGTCCAACGAAAACACCTTTCCTCAATTTTGCCTCTGAGAGGCCTGGTGACTCATATATCAAGTATTTGAGGCAGTTTCTATCTCTTGGAGGCGACTTCACAAATTGCTTCATTAATCCCAGCGTTTTGTGAAGCGGTGGTATGAGAACTTCGTGGAGAGCCGTCATGCAGGATGTTCGCCAACGTTAAGCTACCTCGGCGCCCGTCACTTTTTTCACATAATACTAGTATTTTTCGTTAGTTATTGTTTCAACCCTGCGTCCGGCACGTGGGGTGTGACATACCCCAGCCGTAGAAAATTTCATATTAATTTTCGAAATTGGCGCCCCAGCGTCAGATATATTTTGTAGCGTCCGCATATAGCCTCCATTCTCATATTCACATCTCAAATCAGTTGTCGTTTGATGTATGTTTGAATCAGACCTGTTATAAAGCGACTGGGTTGCTCGAAACCCCACATGTCTCTATACGTTCCAAAATTGTGCGCATTCAAAGAAAACCAAATCGAATAGTTTTTAAAATTATTGATAAAAATAGGTGATTATGAGCGAGAAATGGCCCGTCTTCAGTCCTTATGGGATGAAATAGGAAATGATGAAATTGACGAACTTGATGGTGATAAAACGAGCGATAATGTTAGTATCGTTAGTAACTATCCAGATTTCAAAGATCAAAGGCGAAACTGTGGAACCTTCATCTAAAAGATTCAAACAAAATGGTCAAGGAAGGTCTCAAGATTGCCATCGTGCCCATGATCGAAATACAAAATACATTTGTAACAAATGCAATAAATTCATATGTCTGGACCATGCAGAAATGTACTGCAAATCTTGCGTAGAAGTGGCAAACGTTGATGACCTGTAACTTTTTATGATTTTTAATATTTTTTTCAATTTCCATTTTATGATGTTTTAGTATCTGTTTGAGTCAGCAATTTGATATGTATTTAGTCGTTTCATGTGCAAAAGACTACTTCAAGTAAATCTATATTTTTTTCCATTAAAAGAATCCATTGTTTTGGACGGAATATAACAATTTATTGCTCATTTTGGTGAATCGGAAATTATTTTATTGCAAAAAGAGA
>WOGN01005039.1:0-13552 GCA_015342105.1 Leptinotarsa texana | reverse complement strand
TTTCGCGCTTCCAATTTTCAGCGAGTCGTTCAAGATTAATTTGAAAACCGGCAACACTACATTACTCTATATACAACGATTTATTGTACAACCGGCAAAACCTGCTTTCGATAGGAACGTCAAATCTTTATAGCATCTCCATCTCTTTTTGCCTTGTTTACATCACACGCGTCTCTCGCTCTTACAAATCTTTACATGAAATGTTATGTCTAGTATTTACAGTGTAGTTCTTCAACCCATAGATAGTTCAGCTAGTGACTCATAGATGACTCTGTGTGTTCTAACACCGATCCGTATTGACAGACATTATAATACCGACAACTGCGCACACTGCGTCACATGAGAACACCCATATGTCTAGTGTTTACAGTGTCCTTCTTCAACCAATAGACAGTTTAGCTAGTGACTCATAGATGACTCTGTGTGTTCTATAACTTTTGTATTGATGAATTGAGCGCTCATATTTGTGTGGTTATTGATAACAGGACATGAAAACAATTCTGTACGATGAATTATTCAAATGACTCTCTTAAAATCCTATACGCAAAGCCACGTAAATTCATATGGGACGCCATGGGGGCCCCCAATTGCAGCACCGTGCGTTGCCCTTGTCTCTCGCTCTTACACATACACATACATATCTTCACATGAAATAATAATTATTTTCCAAATATAAATATATTTTCCTATCTTCAACATGATAATGATGATTATATTCTACGAAAATAACAAAATGCGGTCAAGTCAATGAGTCAATTTCGGTTCCGACAAAACTAACGTTATAAATACACAACATTCGCAGTTATTTTGAATATATCACATTGGTGTAGAGGCTAAGGACAATGTCTGCCACGCGGACGATCCAGGTTCTAATCTCTTAACTATACATTTTTTTAAATCAAAGTCACGTGACTGGAACGTGACAAGGGGGCCGAGGGGAGATGCGGAGTCCCACGGGAGGATGATAGGTTAGGCGGAGTACCAAGGGGGCCGAGTTCCATGCTTGAATAGCTTCGATACTCGTTCCATCCTGCGTCGATGGCGTCACACGGTTCCTTCACTCCTGTTTGAACCAAAAATTTCAAAAAGTTTAGGTCCATAAGAGAATATATGGGATTTTGCGTCAGAATCGGTGTTGTTTATCTATTCCTGTTGTTTTCGTCTTAGGGATTGAGGAGTTATGAACCCGAGTTAGCTGACCGAGCATCACTCAGGGATAGAGTTACATCCGCTGGTCCAGAGGCGACTACATGCTAAGTCGACAAAACCTAACTTATAATTTATTGTTAATTTAATAATCAAGCATTCTTGTTACTTTGCCTGAACTGTAACGTTGTATTTGTTCAAAATAAAGTATTTTCATATATTGCATATGTAACTAATATTAACTTTTTCAATTTCGTCCATACTGAAAAAAAATACAATTGAGTATCAATGTATGTTTAAGTATACAATGTATAGGTACGTAGGTTCATAAAATAATTTTTTGCTGCAAACTGGTTCATTTTTGGCAAAGAACCCAAGAGACATTTTTTGTTTAGAATGAAACAGGCAATCGGATATAAATTTTTAATAGGTAAACAAATAATAAGACAAAAAGTTACATTGGAAATCAATTTTAGGGATTGCGTTTTCCACCCCATACAACCATGGGGTAAACCAAATAAATTACTGGCTAAGTGTCTTTTTGGTAGTACAAAACGTATTTTGACTTTTTCAGTGCTTGTGAAAAAATTGTTATACAAATTGTTATACCCTTTTTAAGGGGCTGTATCTTTATAAGGGATGCTCCAATGAAGATTCTTTATATGAAAGATCCTATTTTTTTTTCGATGAGGATTCACCTGCTTAAATATTTTACACTTATTTAGTTACACCCTGTATGAGCAACATGGGTCTGACAGAAGAAACCCAATGCAGGTTCTGTCAAGAAGAGGAAGAAACCGCACTGCAATGTGCTCTATGAATGCGAAGCGATAGCAAGGCTGAGACACGCAAGGTGCGGGGAAGGAAAACAAGAGCCTGCCCGCTATATGATGTGGTCAGCGTCGAAGCTATGGAGTCCCATCAAAGAGATCAATCAAGCTAGAAAATGAGTTCTAACAACCAAGAAGCATCACAATAGATCTGAAAAGGTCGCAGTGAATCAGGCCATGGGCTAGCTTTCCTCTAAATTGATATATAAATCTGAATAGTATTTCTTGGTTATTCGTATCAGAGGCATCATAAAAACGCACATTTACTATTTCACTATAGTATAACAATTTTCAATTGAAGGTAACTCATATACAAATTGAATTGGGAAGTAACGGCAACAATGTTGAATGTTAGCACTAAATCCTTACCGGGGTCATTTTTATTGTCTATGCATCGCCATTATAAATGAATGAAAAGTGAGATGATTCCATAAAATTTGACCCTCGTAACAAGATAGCTTCTGCATATCGATATGATGTACAAACGAATAGGTGAACCAGTTGGTTAAATACATTTAAACATCAGGAAACTCATCAACACTTCTCAGGTCTATTATACTTGCGTCCTTAAAATGCCATACCTAGTCATTCGGTTTCTTCATTATCAAGCGTCCTTATCTGCGTAGGCGTAGTGTGTTCTATTTCATGTGAAGGTGACTTTGTTTTGTATTTATTAAATATATTTTATTGTATTTATTGAATAGTCTGTTATATTTATCAACTTTAAAATATAAGATAGAGTTAGCCAATACTTGTTTTTCACAATACATTATCATAGATTTTCATCACATTCACACTTTATTGTGAGATAATTAGTTGACCTAGTCATTAAACTCAGGTATAAATGTTCGTTAAACTCAGGTTTAACAGTCATCAAAACTATCACATTCTAGGTAGATAGTAATATTTCGAAAAGTATGTATAAAGCACAGCATTCAATTTGTTAGTTTGCGGATTTGTTAATTTGTTCTAGTGAAAATCTCACAATAAATGTTTTTCAAAATATTTTTTGAAGAAATTGAACAACTGTCATTAGAAGAAAAACAGATTGTCTGTAGAGTGTACAAAAATTCAAAAATACACTCCTTACAGTGGATGCTGTAGCCCAGAGTTCAATTTTAACGGGAATATACGTGTCGACAATTGAACGCATAGTACATGAAAAATTGTGACTGGGATTGTGCAAGCTCCAAAAGTACATTGTCGTAGTAGAAAAAAAATTGAATTGGACGAGTACCAGAAAAATTTTGTACTCTCTACTATACATTCTTTCTTTTTTGAGAATGAAGCGCCAACCCTCGAATACATTAGGAAAAAGGTAATGATATCATTCCAAAAATGAGCAACGAGAAGTTAGGGAAAATAATAAAAGAAGATTTGAAATTTTTATATGACAAACGATTCCGTAAATCTGTCTCAATAGAAAGAGAAGACATAGTCCCATGGCGACGGAGATATCTTCGCTCTATTAGAGAAATGCGTTCTGCTCACAAACAGATTTATCATCTGGAAGAAACGTGGGTGAATGCTGGTCACACAGTATCTAAGATCTGGCAAGAAACTACTATAACTAGTTATCCTCAAGCATTTGTGGACGATTTATCAACAGGGTTACGCGGACCAACGGGTGAAGGGCAACTAAGTGTCGCCCATATAGGTAGCGAGAGTGGGATCATCACGGAGACATGGACGCCCAACGCTTTGAAGGGTGGTTTGAATCCCTTCTTCCACGAGTCGGGCCAAATTCAGTAATAGTAATGGAAAACGCTTCTTATCACAGCCGATTAGTAGAACAGCTAACAAAAATGAGCACCAGAAAAGCGGACCTGCCGAGTTGGTTAGGTTAAAAAGGAATTTATATTTTCCAAGGACATGGTTAATACCGAGCTTATGAGTGTCATTAAACAGCATCGTGACAGATATCGCCAGCATATGGTGAATACAATAGGTCGTGCTGAAGATATCCTACTTACTATTGCGAGTTGAACCCGATAGAATCAATCTGGACTCAAATAAGGGGAAAGGTAGCTTGTGAAAACGTGACATATAAAATTTCTGATGTCCAACGCAATGGAACGGATACGGAAAGAAGAATGGGCTAATGCTGTGCCCCATGCGATCAAAGAAGAAGAGAAAATGTTGAGATTGGACGGGATGGTAGACACTGTTTTCGACCAAATTATAATAGAATGAAATGTGACTGGGGATTTCTCTTCGGACGAGTCAATGGATTCTGCAACTTCATAAGCATAACATAGGTTATGCTTATGAAGTTTGCTTTGCTTTTCTGTTTTTTTGAAGTACTGCACTAGGCATAATAAGAAAATGTTATCAGTTTTACCATTGACACCAGGTAGCACCACCTATTATGACAATTTTTACGTAATCACCTAAGTGTTTGAATAAATAAAAATATTATTTTGGTACGCCTCTGCAGAGTTGGTAAGAGGATTATCCGTTGGTTACTTCAAGTGTGACGTTGCTAATGAATCACCTTCAATGGAAAATTGTTATAGTATAGTCTGAGTTGATGAACTCTCCCATTTTTCATAATGTTCAAAAATTGAACAGAAACCACTAAACGAATGGCGTTTTTACTGCTTCAATCAAAATTTGAGAGCTACCGGTAAAGTTTGTATTCTGTTTTATCATCGCATCGTCCAAAGCCTACTTGATCAAAGTGAACGTTTAAAATTTTACTTGAAAAATCTTAAAAGGGCTGTATTCCAAAGATGACCTTAGAAATACATCAATTGTGCTATACTATCAGGAAGGTAATCTCAACCTCTATTGGAATTTGCAAGAATGTACAGTATGTCTCATTGGAAGAAAATGGTTTTCCATCAACAATTATTCTCTCATAATTCATTTGGAAAAATAAGTTTTTCACAACATGTAGAAAGTGCATTGGAATTTTCCTAGAAACAAGAATGTTTTTCCAAAAAGAAATACAGTATTTTCCAAAAATGCACATTTTGATAAACATTATATAACTCAGAAACGATGGATACAGGAGTTTCTGTTTGAAACTCTCCAATTTGGCTCAATTTCCACTGAGGGTATAACCCTGTGTATAAATGAGAAAAAAACACGTTTAACGTAAATTTATATCTTCAAATTAACATACGTACTCAATTTGAAAGTAGTCAATGCAATTATGTGAATCAAAACATTATGTAACCTCAAACATCAAACAATTTTCGAAGAAAACAAAATCTGGGCCAATAGGACGTGGTCGTATGGAACCTGAAGTATCGAACATTTCGTCTGCTAGTGCGCCAGACATCATCAGTGGTACATGCGTTGATAGTAAGTAGGAAGATTAAATCTCAGAGTCTGTGTTTCTTTGTTTTTCTCTGCAATTATATTAGATCAAAGCAGAACCCACGAATGAAACATTTGTGATCTGATCGTCTTTTTGAAAGATTAACGAACAAAAAAGCTTCCGAAACTCACTTCAACGAATGTTGGGTAACGCTAAAGACAAGATGCTGCAAAATGAAAAGTCGAAAATACATGAACTGAGCTATGAGGACAGTGACAACAAATATATAGGTCAGACTAGGAGAGCCATTGAAACTTGATCCAGAGAACGCTTGTTTGAAGGTGGTTGACAATGTTTTGTGGTGTATTTCATCAGTTCGGACTTCCATTGTCTAATCTAATATAAAATGATTTGAAACCCCGAAAAAACAATTACAAAATTAATAAGGTTAACCTTGAATAACAATTTTAATAAATTCAGTCTTTGTTTAATAAAATTGTTATTTAAGGTTAACCTTATTAATTTTGTAATTGTTTTTTCAGCGTTTCAAATCATTTTATATTAGATAAGACAATGGAAGTCCGAACTGATGAAATTAATCCAAAGAACACTCAACACATATACCTTTTAAGGGACGCCAGTTTTTCGAATGCTTTCGAGAATCTGGAAATAAAGATGTGTGGCATGAGAACCATGGAGAGTGACGTAAGTTCCATTCCAAACAGTTCAGGTGTGTTGGAAAGTGAAAGTGTACCTTGTTAGATATAAATAGAGACTCTTGTTAAAGTCGGGAATTACTTTCTGTCATATCCTGAAGACGCCAACATGGTTGTTGAAACGCACTGGCGAGTGTTTGGGAAAAGTGCTTGTATCTAACTTGAATTGGAAGTACATAAAGACTGAAATATGTTTTGTACTTCCACTTTTTTTTCTCAAATCTGAGAAATACCCTTTAAAGTTTACATCTGTCAATGGTGAATAATATTTCTGTAAATTTCTTCGACTATTCCAACTATCAAAATACTGGTTGTCATCCATTAAAATCTTCATGAATATTCCTCGAACAGCTCATTCTAATCAGTGGTCTTTTCAAGCAAATTTACTTCGTACAATATCAATCCTCTCTGGAAATGTTTTTCCCGCATCGAAAATTGAATGGAATCACCATTATACCAAAGTGATTTCTCCATATATTGTGATCCCATTTCATCCATTGTATATTTTTTGCATTCAACTCGGAAAAAAGTATAGAACCGACACTACAAAAGCCCGAACGGGTTATTGAAGTAGGGCCATCAAAGTATGGCCGCCTGATTGAAAAGTGGAATGCCAATAACAAAAGAATTGAGAAGGTTGTGCAACGAAACCAGCCTCCTTATCCCAATTCTTTCTATTCCTGCTGTCAGATAGCGTCTCGTCCTTTCAGCAACCTGGGCTTCATGTCAGGACCAACTGTTTGGGGCATTTTATACCCGAATCGATAAGGAATTTGTGGAGAAGTCTTTTAAATTGCAGTGATTAATTCACTCATCCACTTGGAGAGGAGTTCTGCGAGAACGGGGGATGAAAATTCTTGAGTGAAATAAATCAATTCAATTGTGAAATGGTGTTATCCAATATTTATTACTCAATGCATTACTGATGTACTCGTTTCTGTTTCTACTGTCTGTTTCTGTCATTTACAATAATTTGCGATATTTTAGAGGTAGAAGATTTTAGAGGTAGAAGAAAGGGTGAATTATCAACTTCAATATGGAGTTTTTCTCAATCTTCTTGTGCATTTTCATGAAGGCAATGCGCAATTCTATGGTCAAGAAGATCATCAATCAGTTTTTTGTCGACCTTTTTTGTGTAATTGTTACCTTCCACCATCTTCTACGTTTCGAAGGCCAAAATCTGCCTCCGTCTTCAGAAATGTATAAAAAAATTCGAATATATTCGCAGTTATTCCTTTTATGATAGTTCATTTCTTTACTTCTTCGAAAGATGTCAAAGACGTTTTAAAATATGAAATTGACATCTGTCGAAGAAGTAAAGAAATGAACTATCAAAAAAGAAATAACTGTCAATATATTCGATTTTTTTTATACATTTCTGAAGATGGAGGCAAATTTTGGCCTCCGAAACGTAAAGATTGTGGAAGGTAACAATTACCCGAAAAAGGTCGACAAAAAACTGATTTTTCCTCAACAAAAAATGTCTGTCGTTGAATCATCAATCAATTAAACATATTCATGTTACAAGTTGGATTTTCATTGTCAAAAATAGTATCAACTCATATGAAATTTAGAACAGAAAAATTAGTGTTACAGAGTTTGTCAAATGTAAGCAAAGGCCTATAGTGAGTCGGCTATGACTAAAATGACAGTTGAATAAAACGTTCGCCCCTGACGTATATCAACCGATTAAAACATGAAAAGAGTGAAAGAAAGGGTTGTGATTCATGCAGACACAATTCATAACATTTGCACCACGATGATAATTCTGCTCAATAATAAGACGTAAGTCTTGCCATAGGCTGAGCCTATGGTAAGAAGCGCTTACTGCGCTACCTCTGTTGCAGGCAACCAGTGATGCAATTGAACACAGGTTCGTGTTTGATACACTCTTCAGAATGCAAATGAAATAGAATACAAGTGCTACGAATGTAATACGCGTATATACAGACGTGTCAGAAACCAAAGAACGCTCTGGATGTGGAATGTACTTCAAATCACTAAGCCTAAGGATCAAGTGGGGAATTGAAGAAAATACCAGTGTGGTTCAAAGGGAACTGACTGGTATCTCAATTTTCACAAATGAAAAATAACCAGGGAAACAAATTCTGACAGAAACATAACAATCTGAACTGATAGTAGACAAGCCTCAATAGCCTTGAACAGATAACATATTATCTCAGAGCAGTACTACAGTTCTATCAATATTTAGCCGAAGCCTCGGTAGATGATAAGATTATCTTGAGGTGGGTTGAAGGATACGACAGGAGTAAAGGTAATCGCATTGCCAACTCTTTAGCCAAGAAAGCGCCTGGACTAAGAATTTTAGGACCCAGTGACACCTATGGTCTGATGATTTGGATAATTGCGGAACTAGCCAAGTGTTACACCCATGCTCAATTTCTATAGAAATAGGATTGACTCAAAGATTCAGTCTTGTCAGGAACATACTGGGCGACCTGGGTGATCCTGGGTGATACTACTTCAAATTAATTCGAAACAATACTATAGAAATGAAATTCAAGTAAAATTGAAACAATTGAACAAAAAATTTTGTAATACAAATAAATATAAATGAAAAAAGTTGAGAGATTCCAAGCCACGTTAGTTCCCGACGTTAGTATCTACAATCGTCTTCGGGTGATTACTGGACCGTGTTAGGAATCACACGTTGGAAGGTAAGACCTCGTTAGTCCTTAGTTCTCACAAGTTTCACGACTCCTGAGAGTTGTCGTTCGTATGGGGGCGACAGCTGATTAACGGAAAAACAGATTTTAAACAGATTTTTAAACAGATTCCTCCGAGAGATGACTATTTATGGGTCGTTCGAGTACTTGAACTCATCCTCACTTTCCATTTTTCCGCTCCACTGGTTCAGAGGGAGATGACCGTTTGGCTGAATACATTGTTGGACAGCATATATGCGGCTTTCTTGAATTTTCTCCTGAACCAATGTTCCTCTTTGTGTACAATCTCAGATTGGGACTACTCGATGTTGTGTTGATGGGTCCAAACATGGTCTGCTATTCCTGATATTCTGGTTTCTCCTCACTGGGTATGTTTCTTCTGCTCGACAATGTGAACACTCAATGGCCTCTTAGTGTCACCAATATAGGATTTTCCGCACTCACCGGGTATTCGGTAAAAGCAATTCTTGGAACCGCAGTCTGCGTTTGGTGGCCTGTTTTCGTGAGGCTACTACGGATAGTGTTACCATATCTGAAGCAGGTTCTGATGTTGTACTTGGAACCACTTCTTCTTATTCTTTTCGATAATCCTCTGATTCCGTTGGAGATCATTTTTCAAAATGAATAGTTCCATCTCGAGACCTTCCTTCGTACTACATATCCCGAAAGTACCATCTAATAGGGTATTGATGATTCCTCTTTCAGTTGATTGATGGTGGTTGGATTCGTGGTTCAGATACTGTCCCGTGTGAGTGAGTTTTCGGTATACAGATGTTTCCCACTTAGTGTCGGTCTTCTTCACCAAAAAGTCTAAGCACGTCAATTCGTTGTGGATTTTTTTCTCCCTTGTGTAGGTGATGGAAGCTCTCATGCTGTTGATGTGTTTCAGGAAGGCATCTAGTTCAGTATTTCCATAGTCTTATATTATTAACGTGTCGTCCACACATCTCAACCAGACCAGAGGTTTCTTGTGGGCTTCTTCAATGGCCAGAGTTTCAAACCACTCCATAGCTTTCTCTGTATGATTTGAAGTGCTTTTTCGACCGGAACGAAAAG
Organism: Leptinotarsa texana; assembly: GCA_015342105.1. Taxonomy (NCBI): domain Eukaryota; kingdom Metazoa; phylum Arthropoda; class Insecta; order Coleoptera; family Chrysomelidae; genus Leptinotarsa; species Leptinotarsa texana. The sequence goes on along the minus strand of WOGN01005039.1, from coordinate 3,852 downwards.
GCTTCCCACGTCGAAGCTGATTAACTGATCTTCTTGTGTGTCTTCTTGTGTGGTTACTCTAAAGCAATGTTAGTAAAGACTTGGATTAAAAGACAGCAGAAGCCTCGCAAGGAAGAAATGCCGTCACAACCAGTGTTGGCACTTCCCTACATCAGAGAATTATCGGAGAGGATAAAAAGAATTGGTTCCAAGTACAACATCAGAACTTGCTTCAGATCTGGTAACACTATCCATAGCAGCCTCACGGAAACCTGGACATCAAACGCGGGCTGTGGTTCCAAGAATTGCATTTACCAAATACCATCTGAGTGCGGAAAATCCTATATTGATGAAACTAAGAGGTCATTAAATGTTCGCATTGCCGAGCACAAGAAACACACCCAGCGAGGAGAAACCAGCAAATCAGGAATAGCAGACCATGTTTGGACCCATCAACACAACATCGAGTGGTCCCGAACTGAGATCATACACAGAGAGAAACATTGGTTTGGGAGAAAATTCAAGGAAACCGCATACATGCTGTCCAACAACGTATTCAGCCAAGTCAGCGTAGAGTTACGCAACATATGGAAACCCATCTCCCACAAATATGGAAACCCATCGAAGACGATTGTAGATACTAACAATCGAAAAATTGTGAATCAGCGTGGCTTGAAATCTCGTCAATCGAAATAATGATACGTCACAATGATAAAAAAAAGTAGCCGCCTAGTTTTTTGAAATTATTAATAGCACGGTTACTGTCAACTACAGCAAGGACTACAGTTCGAACATTTAAAATTAAGTCATGTATTTATCAGTGAATTACTTTCCCATTGTTTGATTATTCATTAAAACAAAATTGAATAAATAAATAATTTCTACTTTTATTAGGTATCAATAAAATTTATTTTCTAAGCGCACATCTTTCAAATTGTGTCCGTTAGACCCCAAGTAATATACATTTTAGGAATCAGCTCGTTACGTATTATTTTAAACTGACATCAAATACAGGGTGCTGCATTTGAAAAATTACCGATGACGTTATCACATTAATATGGATCACCCTGTGTAATGAATTTTGTTGTGGAATGTAGAATATTGAAATTGAAAATCGACGAGTTTCAGGTTTTTGTAAAACGACATTTGGTTTTGGAAATATCGAATTCATTCCATACTTTGCGGACACACTGTATAAGTATTACTTGAGTTATTTCATACTTATATGTAAAAATAAGGTGTGAGTTAAGTATTTGTTGAGCATTTTGTACTTTTATAAAAAAAAGCATAAGTGATATTTTAGATGAGAATACGTTTTCCATTTCATGCAGATGGAAAATTATTCTCCCAGCAAACGTGTGCAAATAGTCGTCCCACTAGAAGTCCTTTGGGATAATAATTTTTCACCTCTAAAACAACAACAACAGAAGAGAAAAAATATGGAATAAATATTGTATTCCTAATAAATTACAGTTCATTGAAAAGCACTAATCAGTTGAAAAGTTTCTCAGACTTCTGCAACTCAGAAAAAAAAATTATAATGATCACGGAGAGAATTATTCCAAGGTATGAGGGTTGAATGCGTTCAGTTAAAAAAACTCGTTTCAGAAAAAAAAGAAGACACAGATTTTTGTTGTTTCTTGACACATTTTCAACCACATCCAAATAAACATTTTATTTTCTGAAAGTTTCATGGGGCATCCCATTGTTTTAAAATTTATATAAGATCAGCAGTTGGGATCGTCGTAATTTATCACTTGGCATTTTCAATAATTTGTGAATCGACGAGTAAACAATCACATACCTCCTTCATGTGAAGATATTGTCCTCTAGATGATGGAATAACATTAACTTCTTGAAAATAGAGAGAAACTTTCAGTCAGGAAATTCGGATATCTATACTCCCAGAAGGCCGATGGATCTATACAATATTCAAACCAAACGGTGAGCAATTCATCGATGTCATTGTTGAACTCCCCTCTGAGATACCCGTATTCAAGTTTCAGAGAGCTAAATATTTAAGTTTGGATGTAACTAAATTGGATGGAAATCAGAGGAGTAGATCGATTTCTGGTGAACAAAGTTTTTGTCGCCAAACTTTGAACTGTATGTGTATTCAAGGAATAGAGAATTCTCTTATAGATTGGAAACTTTTGAACTTTCGTCGTATGTACTCGGTTCATTTTGATTTTGATATATTTTATAATGGTGTACAACTTTGCTGATTTGATTTTGTTTGAGCTCAAGTTTGGTCTTCCTTTCTTGAGATAATGTTGGAGAAAGAAGTATTCTGAAAACTATGTTACCCCAAGTAACTTTTGACAAGACTGGTTAACTGTAATGAATAAAGATGATAATGATATATCGTCATTAGATATTCAGCATTTATTTTGTTGAGGATTAATAGAAGAGCAAACATCTGTTTTGGTGTTTTTTATATCTCCTATTGAATTGAAAGCTTTTTGAACCCTCATTTTCTCAGAGCTGATGTAAGAGTAATGAATACAGATGTGCTCTCATAAATTCCACTGTATATTCATTTTAGTTTTCTTTATTGAATAGATATTTCCAGAATTCATGATGTCATGTCACAATGCCAAAAGGATTTATATATTTCATATGAGCCTAATAGGTACGCATATGAGTTAGAGAAGTTCAAAGTCGTGATATCTGAAAAAAACATAGTGATGATTGAAGTTTTTCAAATACGATTATTGATTCATAGTTGAAGTATTTGTCTACTTTCTCATCCTATGACCTATCAATCGTTCAATCCCACGATCCACTCGATATGTAAGTGAATCGTGTTAATTTGGGAAAAAAAGTTTTTCGCTTTCTACTACTCCATCTTGATACAAAAAAAAAAGGATGAGGGAATCTTCCGAAGAAAGAATTTTTCTTTCGTGTGAATCAATGTTTATATGAAAATAGCTGTTTCAGTAGGACTTTTTATCAGTTTGTGTCTGAGTTACTTCTTTGCATGATCTACACCTCCATGTATAGATTTACTTCCTTTCTTTCTTTGGAAGATTCCCTCACCCTTCTTTTTTTGTATCAAGATGAAGTAGTAGAAAGTCAAAAACTTTCTTTCCCAAAAATGATTCACTTCTGAAGAAAATATAACCCCTTCAATTCATCTTTATATACAGCAATCGAAGGTGCTGAAAAATCCCTCGGAATTCCATCGAAATCGGTAGCTTCATTCTCGCCACGTCTAGAACAGCCGCGAACATCGAACAATCGCGAAACGTCGGCCAGACGACTGGCGCGCTCTTATCCACGTCACAATCGATTTATATCTACCAGTAGCGGCCGGCGTTATTTCCATCAAAACATGATTCACAACACCACCCCATTTCCTGAGGTTGTTTGCCCCGAACAACATTCCAAAAGGGAACATTACGTCCCTTGTACGGACTCAGCGTCTCTATGTGAACAACTTTAGACTTGCTTCTGCGTGACAGTTGGATTCTGCATCCCAGATCTTTTTGATTACCAAGTGAGATCCCTGCCATGGTCTCTGTAAATTGAAACACAAACATTTTTGATAATGAGGTTGGTAGAGGCACATTGCATCGCCCTCCTTGAAGCTCTCCGGCAGCGACTTTTTGTCAACTCTCATCTTCATCTTGTGGCTTACAGTAAATTGGATCTGGTGAATTTGTGTGCAATTTTCAGTGTCTCTTTCAGATCACTCACATACTGTGAAATAGTATACTCTTGAGAATCATCAGATGGGCATCTATCGGAAGTTTTAGTTCTCGACTAGTTGAAAACATGGATAGTATGTATTTCATCAGTTCGGACTTCCATTGTCTAATCTGATATAAAATGATTCGAAACCCTGAAAAAACAATTACAAAATTAATAAGG
>WOGN01005038.1:0-13554 GCA_015342105.1 Leptinotarsa texana | reverse complement strand
GTGGTTTTTCAGGTCAGATGGTAAGAGTACGGCTCTGCCGAACTCTAAAAACCTGATTCTGTTCCCAGACGGGACAGGCACAAAGTATATGCTCTGCTGTTTCCAAGTTAATGAAGTAGTCGGATAGTCAAGGTGCAAGATTCCCACCTCAATAGCCTCGACAACCTTCCCATATGGAGGTTTTTGCACGTCAGCTACATCTGACGATGCTTTAGATTCAACCGTGCAGGGCTTTTTCGCCTCTGGTTTTGGTGAATCATCACTTGAGCACAAACGTTTGCTAACTTGCTCAAGGGGGGTTTGTTTTTGCACCTAAGACAGATTCTGCGTACGCCGCTCAAAAATTTGGTGCAAAGCGGTTTCATAAGGTACCCCAACTCTGGAGGAGACGACTCAGTCGCTTCCTGGCTGCACCACCAAACATTTTTTCAAAAGAGAGTTGAGAAGCTCTTGCTCCTGATCTAAATTTACAGGGAGGTCAGTTGGAGTCGTAAGCGCGACATCCATTTCCTCTGTAGACTGGCTCCTGATATGAATTTATACGGAGGTCAGTTGGAGTCGTAAGCTCGACATCTATCTCCTTTATAGACTCAGCGTCAGAAATAATTTTCAAGTTTACTCCCAAGTTTAAGTCCCACAAGTAGCTAGGGAAAGACGATCAATCATGGCAGAGCCCCACAATACCGTGACAAGGCGATGCTACGACGAAAGGGCGCCCGATATCTCGAAGGTTCCCTAGAGACAGCCTCAGTGTCATTCTTCCTCTCGGCATGGATACACACACACCTTAGGATTACTCCATCGTTGGGATGCCATTCAGTTAGGGAATGACAGAACCACAAGTGATTCTGTCATTACCGTATCCAGCGGGGCTACGTGAAAGCAGGCATCCGATGACCGGTTTGCTCAACCCTCACTTCACAAGCCAAAAACAGCATGCACAGTGGTTCAAGCAGTGAAAGATGAAAGAGGACAGCCAACCTGCCAAAGATAAAGTGGACAAGTGGGAAAAATCTGGAGTTTATAAGTTCAAGTGTCCGGAGTGTAATAGTGTTTATGTGGAACAATGTGGCCGAAATGTCTCAAAACGGAATGCAGAACGTGAAAGGTCCTTCAGACTAGGTAAAAATGATTCTACTTTCTCAAACCATTCCTTGAAATGAAACCACAAGAAACTCAATTATTTGAAACCTTGGGAAGTCATAAACATAATTATTGCAGATGTAACCTACTAAATGACGAAATTGATCTGGTCTACTCGCCGGTTTTCAGACTAGCGTAACCACATTGTCACAAGTTAACAAAATTGAGGTACTAAATTCATTTAAGGCCATCTGTACAGAGATCGTATATAAGGCTATACTCGTACATTGTTAATAATTTCAGTTTATTGTATTCGTTTGAAAATGTCCCTGTAGGATAAAACTGCAGTATCGTTATTAACAAATACAAAGTAGTATAAAATCAATAACATAAGTTTCAATTCTTATTTTTCATTGATCTCCTACCACGTAGTAACGGCTATATCTATCGATTCATTGAACCTATAATAGATGATGTCGGAACGTCTACAAGTGAATTCAACTAGTACATTTACCCCATACACGAGAATAACTCTCATTGCCTTTCAATTCACCTACCCATAATATAAATTCTGCCTTTTTCAGGGTGAAGTTCTTAATTCACCCCGTTCAAAAATTCAAATCATTTCTAAATGAACACTCCTCGAGCATAATTATTTCCATTAATTACGACGGAACAAAGAAAATTGTAATAGGCCCTGCAAATGAAATAACCGCACCTTTTTATCAACCTTTCGGTTCAGCAGTACGCCCTGGAAATCTGTTTCTACACGCATCGCTCTATATCACACAATACATGGCAAGATTTTTGAATGAAACTGGCAGTTATTCAAAAAAAGCAGTAATTTATGGTCAACATCTTCATTAAATACATCCCTCGCTGTAGTTTTTTCAGCGTTGGTGTTTGTGTTCTCTGTGTGTGTCATATAAGGGCCGTTTCGTTTGGGTGCTTGACAGCATTAGGCAAAATTTATTAATGACCTGAAAAGTTTGCTTGGTTTTTATGTGTATAATCGGACATTTTTGATTGAACAGTTCCCAGATGATGAACTGAAATCAGAAGCAATTCGTGGAACAATTAATATAAAAATACATTGTTGTATTTGTACTGTACATTGTTTTTGTACTAAGAAAAACTGTTGGAAAAACGTTCATTAAAATTTTTTAGACTTGTTTCAATGATGGGTTTGCAATGATATAATTATACTCGTTAGTATAATCAAGACAACATTTGTATCAACGTTTTGTTTTGAAGGTGGTTTACAATGTTTCGTTGTGCATTGGTTCGGACTTCCATTGTCCAAAATGATATAAATTGAATCTATAAAAATCTAAAAAATCAAAAAGATTACCTGAAAAAAACAATTATATTAAGCAAAAAAACTGAAATTTCAATGAAAGGAAATACAAGCAACAAGCAAGTGGCATATATCTGGTGTGGCATATGGCACACCAGATATATGCTACTTGAACCATTGAGGAGTTGGTATAAACCCCTCAAAAGCGCAAGGCGTCTTATGTCACCTAGAAAACCAACATTTTCCACTTGAATCCCTGAACTCCTACCACTTACTGGCTTGCTAGTTTTACGGACACAAATCAATTTATTGCAGAGTGCAACAGACTGTTGGTTGACACTGGAAGTCACAGCATTCTGGAAATGACCTCTGACTTTACGCCTCCAACTGTCACCTACGAACGGCCTTATAAAGTACTGTTCCCGAGTAGAGATGACTGAATCCTGCGGAAGAAAGAAATGTCAAGAGCAGATAGTTTTTGGTTCACAGATGGATCAAAAACACCTTCCGGTTCTGGTGCAAGTGTTTTCAGTCGCAGACACAGGACAGAGATATCAACCTGCCTAGGAACCTATGCGACTGTATTTCAAGCGTAAATTTACGCTACTGAATTGTATGCGGAGAGATTGGAAGAATCCAACCTGATACACAAGTCAATAAAAATATTCTTGGACAGTCAAGCGGCGTTGAAAGCTCTTGGCTCCTACCGAGCAACATCTAAATTAGTGGCAAATTGCCAAAAACGATTCTCCTTGATAGGAAGACTCAACAGATTGTCTCTGGTCTGGATTCTTGGCCATAATTGCCTGGAAGGCAAAGAGGCTGCTAACTTCCTTGCAAAGGAGGGTGCTGCAAGCAGCTTCATCGAAACACAACCTGTCATTGGCATCGCTTAAGGCTTTGCCAAACAAAGATTGAACACCTGGATGGCAAGAAAACTTATGGACTTCTGGTAGAACCTTCCAGGATTGGTTCACTCCAAGACGTTTATTCACCCTTCGAAACAATTGTTGGACTACAGCAGGGATGAACTACGAAATCTAACAAGCCTTCTTACAAGTCACTGTTATTTGAGTCATCATATGCAGAGATTCGGAGGGTCGGAAAACAGTGTGTGTCACCTCTGTTTGGAAAATGATGAAACAGCAGATCACATACTTTGTGCCTGCCCCGCTGGAGATCGAATCGGGTTTTTAGAGTTCGTCGATGAATATTCAAAATTGACACTTACCCCCAACCAGTGAAAACCTTCGACCCCTAAATCTCAATTCCTAGAATCGTATCTAGAATCGTTCTTCATATTAAGAGCAAACGACGCTTCCATATGGATTTTTCTGTTGAACAATTTGCACTTCAAACTTTCAACTTCACATTGTCTGGTTCAGGGACTAGTAATTTAAAATGCAAGCTTCTGGTATACAAATATTTTCTGGTATAGGCTCACACTCCAGGCCTCATCAAGAAACATTCAAAAACCAGATTCAGAGTTTTCATTGCATTTTTGCATACCTACAGTTGTATAACCTTCAATTGGAATGTTTTTTATACTATTTATTGTTAGTTCGGTACATAACAATGAATTTATCTAATTAACACTTCATTCCGAGATTTTCACTGGACAGGATACAAACCCGCAACATGTGTTTTGCTATACCAAAGCTGCCTCTAGCGTTTTCATGTCCAGTGAAAATACCGCAATGAAGTGATACTTGAATACGTTATTTTTCCATCAAGTATTGGCCAATTCATGAATATTATTGAATTGTTATTTCGTGAGTATGGATATAAGCCATCTTTGTACCTTTTTAGCAGTAAAAATATTTGAAAACATTTAATAGTTCATTTCGAAGAAGTAGATTGAATAGTTGTTGTCAAATCTATCCCAATCGTAAATCCAAAAGCCCAACCCAGATCCTACTTTGGAAAGCGACCCGATTCGCCGATAGATCTAAAAACGAACACAGTAATAAAAAACCCAAGAACTTTTCGTTTATGGCGGAAATTTAAAGTAGTTTTATTACATTTCGCATTGAGATTCCTTCATTGCCCAACTTATGTTCAACCTCGCCACGTAAAATTGGCGTGAGGGTGGATTATAAACGGAGTAATAAAAAGTTCATGATGATGAAGATTTTTTCAAAAAAATATTAATCACAAGGAATCGTAAACGCAGTTTAATTTTGATGATATTTTTTTCAAGTAGGTTACAATTATTATTTTGTAGTTAGAGTTCAAAATTACTCTAAAAACTTTTTTTCACTCGATAATGCGTCGGATATTGTTTGAAATTGAACCGAAACACACATCGATTTGTCTTTATATTCAACTCCGTTTATATGGTCAAGTATTTCGATATTGCCCGCAATCTTACCAAGTACTCTATAGAAATATTTGTAATGAATACTTTGTTCAAATCTTTTCGACAATTATAATTTTTGTCCACTCTACATATTGACCAAACTTATCGTGAGATAAAAGGATTCAGCATAAGTAAATTGTTAATGCGATACTCATTCAACACTATGAGAGGTCACTTTTATTCAAATGAAAAAATTTAAAAATAAATCGACGAGATTTCAATCATCTTTGAGCTAGGTTTTCAAATTAGTGGTGAAACAACAGTATATGAATATTGTTCCGGGTATAGAAGGGAATTTATTTTTTTACTTGCTCATATAATTTCAGCGATAAATGAGATAGATGCGATATCAAGCTCTATAACATTTTTCTAGTATAATATAAAAGTAAGATGGATAGAGTATGCCCAAGAATTAGGTTTTAAGCGCCAGAAACATCAAATATAGGTTTTTTTCACGTGATAAGAAATGGAAACCATTGTAGGTAAATATTTTCGCCAAGATATTTACCGCCAATTCGTCGTTCAGTCTTCAAGAAAGTGAAACGCCAAATATAGCACATATGCCAGGAATTGTGTTTCACCAGTATACTAACAGGAACATTTCTTATTCCCAATACCTCTAAGATGATGGGGACGACATTCCACCGATTCTTCTCTAACTTTTGATGTTTTATAAAGCTCAGACCAAACCTTCTTCGAGGTATCGCATACCTTAAAGGTGCTGGATTCTTTCCAGAAAAAAGCCATCCGTCTGATTGGAGACACGAACAGCACTTGCAACCTTGATAGTTTGGAACATCGAAGAAAGGTTGGGGAATTGTCTCTCCTCTATAGATACTTTCACAGGAAGTATTCAAGTGACTTGGCTCGTTTGATTCCACCAAGAGCGGTAAATAGAAATACGCGATAGAATGTGGCTGCTCATCGTTGTCAGGTTCAACTTCACTGTTGAAGAACTCTGTCACCTGTAGAACTGGGTTTACGTGGAATACATTTCCTGAGAACGTTTTCTCAAATAGATTCTCCAGCGATTGAAATCCAAAGTGAATCACTACTTCCGTACAGGCACTGTTCTTAGAATGTCTCAAAGTTTTCCTGTAGTGATTGTGTTTTCTCTTAAAAAAATAATTCGCACCGAAATTGATAGGGAACCGTTGCTAGTTGTTTAGGATTTGTTCAGCATTTTAGTCTATTACTTGCCGAATAGAGTCCAACCAATCCCTGTAAATTGAAAAAAAAATAGTTGAATACCAAACAAATGATCGCGAACATGGTTTCTGAAGATAAACTTAAGGCCTTCTAGCTCATGGCATATAAGTGTGGCTTATCTTTGTTTAAATATAGAATATATGGTCTTTCAGGTCAGATGGTAAAAGTACGGCTCTGCTGAATTCTAAAAATCTGTTTCAGTCCCCAGCGTGGCAAGCACAAAGTATGTGCTTTGTTGTTTCACCTGTTTCTAAACAGAGGCGACATACACTGTCTGAGTCTCTGTATATGATGATCCAAATGACAGTGACCCGTAAGAAAGCCTACTAGACATGGTAGTTCATCTCTACTGTAGTCCAACAACTGTTTCGTATCAAGCTTTGAAGGGTGAATGAACGCCTTGGAGTGAGCCAATCCTGGAAGATTCTGCCAGAAGTCCATGTTAGGCAAAGCCTAAAGTGATGTCAATGACAGGTTCTGGTTCGATGAAGCTGCATCCTCCTTTTCGAAGGAGTCAGCAGCTTCATTGTCTTCCAGGCCATTAAGGCCAAGAATCCAGACCAGAGACAATATGTTGAGTCTTCCTAGCAAGAAGAGTCGTTTTTGGCAATTTAGACGTTGCTCGGTAGAAGCCAATGCCGCTTGACTGTCCGAAAATATTTTTATTGACTTGTGTATGAGGTTGGATTCTTCCTATCTCTCCTCACACAATTCAATAGCGTAGATTTCCGCTTGAAATACAGTCACATAGATTCCTAGGCAGGTTGATATCTCTGTCCTGTGTCTGCGACTGAACACACCTGCACCAGAACCGAAAGGTGTCTTCGATGCATGTCTCTAACAGAGGCCTTGAATATTTCCATAGCATTCGACCATCGACTCAATTTTCTTGAAAATGCCACCACTGGATTATTCCAGTTATTTTCCAGCTTTAATTCTAAAAGATATTCATTAATGTGGTTGACGGGATCAATGGAAACATTTTTTTAGAATGGAATTTTTTCATTTGAAACTAGCATTTAATAAATATGTCTTTCTATGAATTCAAAGTAAAAACGTTAAAAATTTTACCGAATCTTGTTGAGAAAATAGCAAAAATAATCCGTAAATCATACGTTCGTACCAATTGTGTTTCACTAGATAACTCGCTATCTTGAGGCCAATCACATATGAGTAAATTCATAACTTCAGAGTTGTACTCCTGTAGAAATTCACAATATGAAAAAATTTAATATTTTTCAAAAGTTCGTCACTTAGTAACAAAATGAAAGCATTTGGAAACTGAAATAGATTTATATCACACTAACTTGTGAGCAGTTTCTTGGACTAGTGATTAGAGCTTTGGATTAATAAAATTTAATAAAATTGAATAAAATAACAAAAATAAGCAATACTTTTAGGTATAGTGGTATAGTGTTTACGAAGTGAATTCGAATGACATACAAACTAAATAGTTACCGAACGTCTGCAGTTTCTTTGTATGGTATGGGCGGCGTGGTATAATTTTACCAAAGAAACTGCCGACGTTCTGTAACAATTTTAGTTTTAATGCCTTTCGAATTGATTTAGTACACACTGTAACTTCTTGCTATGAAATCTAATGGTTATACTTTGATTCAAGGTATTTTTGATCACGTATTAGGCAGCTATAGCTACCTGCGGGACATCCGGGTTCGGAATAAAAATATTATAAATATACAGAAAAATGTTAACGAGTATATTTGAAAAAAATTAAAGAAAAAGGTGAATTGAGTGCACATAACACTAAAACTGGGATAAAAATGGCCTACGTGGTCAGTAGTTGTTGCCTTTTTTTAAAGTACAAAACTCAAGCACTACCGAAAAATTCTTAAGGCGCTCACAGAGCGGTGCCTGTGTGAAAGTACTGAGTTGAACCTCAAAACGATGAGCAGCCAGTATTTCTGGTATGTACCACTTTTTGTGGTACATAGAAGAGAGACAAATCTCCAACCTTTATCGATGTTCCAGGCAAGGTTAGGTTTGGGGACAGAGATCCATACATGAGAACCATACTGTAAAAAAGGTATCATCTGAGCTTTATGAAGCATTGAAAGTTGCTGAGGTGTGTATAGTTTTCTGGTTCGGAACAGTGTTCCAAAATTTTGAGAAGCAGCCTTTGCAATTCCAGCGACATGATTGTTCTCAGACATATTGGTGTCATCCAACAAACTTATAGAAGCAGAAAGCTCAATTGTATGACCTGACTGGTTTGAAGACATTTATCTTCTTGGAGAAAACCGATGCCTGGGTTTTTGTGGCATTGAATTGAATCTGTAACTGATATATCTCCTAACTAAAACCACAAATGTGCGGTTGGCTCCTGTTGGTGACTCCGTATATATGTGTATTTTTTGGCGAACAAGTGGTGTTTCTCATCCTTACACTTGGCCAGAAACAGGCGATTTTGCCCCATTTTTGAGTGTTACATCAAAATTAAAATTATTCAACAATCTAATCAAGAACATATTTTTTAATTAAAAGTTGACTCTTCAATTGAAAACTGAATCATTAAATTCGAATAACCAAAAAATTTTCAATATACGAACATTGGCTTTCTCGACTGGAGTCACGATTGAAGAGATGTAATGGAGTTGGTCGATGAAAACACAAAAGCGCGACATGACACTGTACAATAACTTATTTGAGCGTTTTTAGCGCATGTATAGTAAACATATGTTTTAATTTGGTAAACTATCCAGTGAAAATCTCACAACAAAGTGTTACTTGAATACGACTGAAGAGAACAAAATCCAGGCTGATAGGCCTTGGAACCGGAAGTACCAAACGTTTCGTCAGTAATTGCTGCATATGTCATTAGTGATATGTGCGATGATTTCGAAATACTCGTATAACCTTTGTCCTGGCAGTCAACGCACGTCCCACTGATGATGTCTGCCACACCAGTAGACGAAACGTTTGGTACTTTAGGTCCAATTCTAATAAGTCTTACTAGCCCGGAGTTTGTTCTCTCTGAAAAATCGTCTAATAACCACTTATTGAACGTCTATTTCTATGTACACGATAACAGTAATCATTATATAAGTGAGGTGAAAACGTGCCTTAAACAAGTGAAGTGATACACTTTATTTTCATGGATAAGTTAACAGGCTTTAAAAAAAATAATCAGTTTCTCAGCCTTGTCAAGTGTATAAAAGACTTGCTTGATTAAATAACATCGTCAGAGAAATGAGCGATTAATCATCATTAATGGATTACTTATAATTAAATAATCCTAATGTCATCAAAGTGTCAATCCCTCAAATTTTTTTCAATTATGACATACTAGTATGAAGGGAATTTTAAAGTCCCAGAATCAAATTGAAATTCTGAAGTTAGGAACTGCCAGGAAGTATAATCTTCTTTTTAAAATTCCGATTCATCAATTCTATTGGAGATTATCTGGTTTTGAAATATTTTATGAGTTATTTTGACGGAAGTTTTTATCAGCTAATTCCATCACGAATGGCTGTCTACTCTTCTGTTATTGTGCAAGGTGTAATTTCGTTCAGAAAATAAAAAGACATATCTAACCAAATAATTTAAGGAAAAAAATAAGGGACTCCGAGAAGAATTTCGTTATGCATTTATCCTAATAATCAACAATGTTACATATATTCATTGAATCATTCTATTTATTTTCCATTCGATGAACTATTTTTCAATGGTTTCAAATTAATTTTTTTCCAATGAATTGTTTTCGTTGAATTCTCCGGACACCTTTGAAGAATATTATTACGAACGTTGTTCAACACCTTGTTATTATATTGAGTCTCATTATCTTATATGAAGTGTTGGAAATTTTACGTTCATTGTTCTCCAAACATCAATAAAGTCTATTTTGGAACTTATTTCTATCGGGTTGTTTTATAGTTCTGTCCGTTTTCATGAGTCTACTTCGAACTATAATATCTCAGTAAAATCTTATTCAATTCAGTCAAAATAACAGCCATTCGAATTAGTAGACTTTTGTCAGCGTAACAGAAGTCGATTAATTCCATCAGCATAAAGAATTATGCTCGGGATTCGATGAAGTCGATGAAGGTGTGATTGTCGGTGAGAAAGTTATTTAAGTACTTCACAAGATGGTTGCCGGTTGCTGGGAGGTGTTTTTTTCAAAGGACAAAACACAAGCACTACAGAAAATTCTCTAAAGCGCTCTAAGAGCGGTCCCTGTGCGAATGTAGTGATTCACATTGGATTTGAATCGCTGGAGATTAAATACATTTGGAAAAACGTTCTCAGAAAGTTTATTTCACATAAACGCAGTTTTCCAAATGGAAGAGTTCTTAAACAATGAAGTTTGAAGTGTACTGAATTGAACCTCAAAACGATTAGCAAACACAGTTCGTCGCGTATTTCTGATATGTATCGCTCTTGGTGGAATCAAATGTGCCAAGTCACTTGAACACCTTCCGTGAAAGTATTTATAGAAAAAAGACAAATCTCCAACCATTCTACGATATTCCAGACTATCAAGGTTGCAAGAGATGTTCGCATCCCCAATCAGGCGGATGGCTCTTTTCTGGATGGAATCCAGAAGCTTCATGGTATGTTTAGGGGCGGAGTTTCATACATGAGAACAATACTCTAAAAATGGTATGATCTGAGATTTATGAAGCATCAAAAGTTGTTGAGGTGTGTACAGTTTTCTGGTTCGTAACAGTTTTACAAGCTTTTGAGAAACGGCCTTTGTAATTCCAGCGACATGATTGTGCCAAGGCATATTGGTGTCCATTTCAACCCCCAACAAACTTATCGAAGCAGAAAGTGGAATCGTCTGTCCTAACATTATTATTTCCGGTCCGGAGACAATAAATTTTTTGGAGAAAACTGATGCCTGGGTTTTTGTGTCATTAAATTGAACCTTTCACCTCAACTCGAAATTACTTCTAGATCCTCGTTAAGATATGCATCCTCCTGCTGCCGGTGAAGATGTGCATCCGCCGCCGATGTCCTGGAATCAATATAGAATGACGAGACAAGTTAACTGTTATCAGCAGAGCAGAAAATTGGATTCTTGTTTTTTTTTCAATAAATCGTTGATATACAATAAGAAGAGTGTTGGAGACAATATGGATCCCTGGGGAACAGCGGTAATGGTAAAAGTATTCGAGAGATATCCATAGACAGCCATTTGCAGGGAACGTTCTTTCAGGAAGCTGAAGAGCCACACGCGAAATATATTCGACAAGCCATAGCATCGAAGTTCGGCCAGCAAACCTTTATGCCACAGAAGGTCAAAGGCCTTAGTAATATCAAGCGCAACAGATCTTGACTCTCCCTGTTTCTCGATTGCGTTATTCCAAAAAATGGGTGACATACGATGAAGGTGGTTGACAATGTTTTGTGGTGTATTTCATCAGTTCGGACTTCCATCGGACTTCATCCATATTGATGATCGCTCAGGATGTTAAAGCCTTCCAAATATTCAAGAATATGTTGGTTTACGGCTTTCTTCATGATTTTTGATATCATTAATTGCAAAGCGACTGGTCTATAGTTATTTGAAAGATTTTTTTTGCCGTTGCGAGCAATCTTCCAACAAGAAGGACAAACCCCTTTCTCGTGGAAAGGTCAAAATTTTGGTGCGAGTTCATTTGCGCACCACTTTTTAAGTATGATGACATGCACTTCATCAGGACCAGACGCCTTGTTAATATTGAGCTTTTTTAGCATTAGCCTGAGAAGACGTAGTCTAAAATTAATTTCCGTTGTTGTGGATTCTACTGTGGAAATAGTAGGTGGTGTCTTTCCCAGAAAATCAACTGTAGAGTGGGACTCACTGCCTTTTGGACAGTCTTCCATACCGTATAGCGTTGACAAGCGCTATATGGTCCCATTCACTTATTCGACAATTAGAGACATTCATGAAGAGATCGCATATAACCTCAGCATAGGTTCTGATCAGTTTCCAGGAACTGGATAATAGTTCTTGGATGTCAGTGGAGTATCTAGAGGTCAGTCAATTGTGAAAACAAACAAAATACTAATTGATGAGTCAGTACAGTAATATTCATTACTACGCCAAAGGTTCCAAACAGTGCATCATAACTACAACGATACTAGCTCAGAATTGACAAATAACTCCCTACTCCTTACGGGTAGAGCAAGACCCTTGCTATATGGAGAACATAGTAAATTTCTGAATGGAAACATTGTACAACTTCTTGGTTTCATCATAACAGTTGCGATAAAATTCTGGCTAAACAAGAAGACATATATGTCAGTACGACTTGTAAGCCAAAAATAAATGTTCATAATGAAAGCTTCATTACAATTGGAAATGGGTTTTTCAGGGATAAAATTCAGACACTACAGGAAAATGCCAAAGGCGCTCTAAGATTGATATATGTACAAAAGTAGCGATTGACGTTGGATTTGAATCCCTGGAGATTGACTCCAGTTGGAAAAACGATCTCTGGAAGTTTATTCCACATAAAATTAGTTCTCCAGATGAAAGAGTTCTTGAACAGTGAAGTTCGAGATGTACTGAGTTGAACCCCAAGACGATGAGCAGCCACAGTCCGTCGCGTATTTTTGATATGTACCGCTCTTAGTGGAATCAAATGTGCCAAATCACTTGAACACTTTTCATGAAAGTATCTATGAAAGGGAAAAAATCCCTAACCTTTCTTCGATGTTCCAGACTATCAAAGTTGTAAGTGATGTTCGCGTCTCCAATCAGTCGGACGTCTCTTTTCTGGATGGAATCCAGCAGCTTCAGGGTATGCGTAGAGGCGGAGCTCCATACCTGAGAACAATACTCTGAAAAAGGTGTGATCTGAGCTTTATAAAGCATCAAAAGTTGCTGATGTGTACAGTTTTGTGGTTCGGAACCGTGTTCCAAGCTTTTGAGCAGCCTTTGCATTTCCAGCGACATGATTGTGCTTATAGGTGTCCATTTTAACACCCAATAAACTTATTGAAGCAGGAAGCGGACAGTATTATATCCGGTTCGGAGACATTTATTTTTTTGGAGAAAACCGATGCCTGGGTTTTTGTACCACAGAATTGAATCATTTTGAAATCACTTCATTCATTAAGATATGCCCTCTCCTGCTGCTAGTGAAGATGTGAATCCGCAACTAGTGTCGTGGAATCCATGTCGTGGTGACAAGTGTGCTATCGTCAGCAAAGCAATATATTGGATTCTTCTTTTTTTCCAATAAGTTGGTATACAATAAAAGAGAGTTGGAGATAATATGGATCCCTTTAAAACACCAGCGTTGATAGTAAAATTATTCCAATGATATTCTTCGACGGCCACTTGCAGGGAACGTCCTTTTAGGAAGCTGGAGAACCATACACAAAAATGATTCGACAAGCTATATCATCGAAGTTTGGTCAGCAAACTACCATGTCATATACGGTGAAAATCCCTACAACGGATATGGTGGTTTACGGCTTTCTCCATGATCTTCATACTATCACTGATAGGAAAGCAACTGGTCTATAATTATTAGGATTTTTTTAACTCTTTTTGGGAATGGGCTGAACGCGAGCAATCTTCCAACAATAAGGAAAACACGCATTTTTGTAAGACAGGCTGAAAGGTCTGCAAAACACTGGTACGAGTTTATTCGTA
>WOGN01005037.1:0-13555 GCA_015342105.1 Leptinotarsa texana | reverse complement strand
CAATGTATTCAGGCAATTATTAAAAGTTCAGCCATTTTGTAGTAATTGAAGATATTGACGTTATATTACAGAGTTGTGAAGCATTTGTCAGGAGTTTCAAAAAGATGTGTCACAAGACCCCCTTTCCATTTAATTCTTTTTCCAGATGGCGTGCAGTCGCCACCTTGAAAGTTTCATCTATCAAAATCACATCAAAATAAATTATCCACGCATTAATTTCATTATCCCAAATTTTTATTTTTGAGTTGACCCTTTCAAAAAATTAAAGGGGTGGAACGTTAAAGAAATGGACTGTATACATAAAACAATCTCTTCCAAAAATATTCCCCTTTCAATTTATATACCTACACCTCGGTAGTTTCAAAATACTTTTTAAGTGATTTTTATCATTGATATTAACTGTTTTTGAAATAATAATCAGAACCTGTAGTATGATAATTGCATCAAAACTTTTTTCTGATATATTTTCATTTCATACAATGCATTTTATAAGTTCTACAAATTCTCTGTATTTCCTTTTTATACAGCTGCCTGAAAGAGAAACATTTCAAGTCAGAAACTAATGGTTATTGAATGAAAGCCACATATTGGCCTCCGAAATAAGACGGAATGGAATATGCTCCCTATGTCCTGTATAAATCGTCGATATAAAACTTGAAAAGTTTGAATGTAAACATATTAACTTCCCCTTTCCTTATTTAAATATTCGAATGTAGTGCTTTCAAGGGTTTTGCAGATTCAGTGGAATTGACAATGAATAAAATTTTTGAAAAAATCCTTTGGATTTTTCATAGGGTAGTTTTCGATATGTTTTCGCTATGCATAAGAGAAAAATGTTCCTTCGAATCATTTTGGAAATTATTCTGTGCTCATTTCCCAACTGTTAACGGAAATTCCTATTAGTAATGTGAATTTCATTCTGAAGCGTTTTTTCTTTTTCAAAAACCACACTTTCAAGTAGAAATCCCTCATTGAAATGTGTTTTTGAACAGGTTATATCGGTCAGATTATATTTTTGAAGATTTTTCTGTATTCAGTATTTTTTCTTCTACGAAAGCGTATAAGGAGTAGACATTTTTATTTCTTTTCTAAAATTGATGAATTTGAAACTAAAAATTTTGATTATGATTTCGGAATTTCGAAGTTGAAATCAAAATTTCAAGATTAAAGTTGAAATTTCATAATTGAAGTCGAAAATTCGAGTTCAATTTCAAGTTTTGAAATCCTAATTTCCTCTTGAAGGTGACCACTTGTTGATTGAAATACGTTTCAAGATGTTGAAAATAACGGTTTGGTGTTGGGATAGAACTCAAGTAATACTTAAGAAACAAATAATGAAAATATGGGGCCTTTCTGCGCTTCCGTATTCTTCTGATGAGGAACAATTATTCTTATTGGCATTAATAGTCAGTTGACTTTCTGAAGAACAAGAGTCTAAAAATGTGAACTTTCAGTTAATCCCAAATAATGATTAGATAAACACTAAAATACACTTCAGAAAATATCCTACCTAAGTTCCATGCACACTGCGACAGGAAGATACAGGACGTGAACATGCCGGGACGTGAACACGTCGTGAAGTTTCGTTTCTCTTTCTATAGTTTCTTATCACACGTTAAAAGGTAAGACCTCGTTAGTCCTTAGCTCGCACAAGTTTCTCAACTTTTGAGAGTTGTCGTTCGTATGGGGGCGTCAGCTGATTAACGGAAAAACAGACTTTTTAAACAGAATCAACTCACTATACCGGGAGGAAATCTGCTTCATCATTGCTCAGGCTCACGAAATGTTTATAGCATGCTTCGGTTTGAAAGATGGTGAGAGTGAGCATATGCTCACTATCAGGAGTCATCAGCAACTAATGCATCAGCAACCTAATTGTAAAGTTACTTCAAGTGTTTTTTTTAGATGCTACTCACAGCATTTAAAATTATAGTGGATCTGACACTATCTATAAATAACTTCATTCATCAATAACGACAAGGTAATTTTTCTCTATGACCAAACCAGGTTGTGTTGTGACTAGTTTGGTTGAATATTCAAAACAATTGGACAAAAAAGCGATTCACATATTAATTCTATTAGGTTTATGTCAGTGTATTATTCAATATTTTTTGCAAAATAATCTACTGAATGCCTATATTTGAACTATGATTTTATACGAATTCAAAACTCTACAACTTCACAAAGTACCCCTAATAAATTCCAATGATTACACCGCAAACAGAAAATTATCTGATTTTATCAAACATAATGATGTCATGTGTTCTATACTAGAATAATATATAATTTGTGTTCAGAAATCGGTAAAATTTCGCATAGGCTACACCTAAAAATTAAAAAAAAGCTGTATCCCTATTTATTTTGACGTGTACGAGGGTGATCTGAAAAGTTTCCTATATAACAAAGATAGATACAAGACATTTTTTCCGTTTCTTTTTACTTGTCGAAATACACTCCTTTCAACTTTACACATTTCTTCCAGCGATGCTCCTATCTTTGTAACCCGTCCAAATGGTACTCGGCATTTTTCTCTGCAAAATAATTGTTCGCCAAGGTGATTGTCTCCTCACATGACGTAAATCTCTATCTTCCGATCTCAATTTTTGGATGAGGGAACAAAAAAAGTCGCTTGGAGCTAGATCTGGTGAATAAGACGGATAGTCAAGCAGTTCAAACCGTAATTCGTGGATTTTCGCCATTACAACCGCTGAGGTGTGAGACGATGCGTTGTCTTGGTGAAACACGATTTTCTTTTTCTGCAAATGTGGCCGTTTTTCCGCAAGTTTGGCCTGCGTAACATGCTCCTGCAATAGTTTCTTCTTTTTGAAGATTATCGATTGAAATAACTCCATAGTTATCCTAAAAAACAGACTCCATCACTTTCCCAGCCAGAACAGTTTTTGCTTTCAGTCCACTGTTTGGATTGTATTTTTGTTTCGGGCGTATAATAGTGTAACCAAGTTTCATCTACAGTATTTGATCGGCGCCAAAACTTGGATTTATTGCGTCAACAGAGCGTCGGAAATGTTCATTCGAACACGCTTCTGGTGTAACGTGATCAAACGCGACACCCAACGCGCGAACAGTTCTCTCATGCCTGAATGTTGATTTAATATGTGACAAACACGTTCTTTGGCATGTTCATAACGTCTGCTATCTCTCTGACTTCAATTCGACGGTCGTCCAGCACCATTCGGTGAACTTTGGCGATGTTTTCGTTGGTAGTTGCAGTTTTTGGACGTCCCGAACGTTCATCGTCTCCCAAGCTCCTACGTCCACGTTGAAATTCAGCTGCCCAAAATTTCACTGTAGTAAATTATGGTGCCCATACACAGATCCAACTCATTTTTGATTTGCGTAGGCGTATTGCCTTTCAAAAACAAATATTAATTGACAGCTCTATACTCGATTTTGTCAATTTTCATAAAAACACTCACATCATCTCACTCAAACGCCTGTTACATAACAACTGCGCATCCAAAATTGCTGAAGCTTTGATGAGTAACTGTCAACAGATAAACAACGAAATCAATTCAGTAGCTTTAATTCACGAGTGGTGTTATCTTCATGTTGAGATCAGAAACTTTTCAAACCACCCCCGTATATACAAATCCGAATGGAAAAAGTTGTGCTCTCCCTCATTTTCAGATTTACAGCCCTCCAAAGATCCGAAATTTTTCACCTTTGTGTTTTTTTCTTTAACAACTTGATTCAACAATGAATTCGTTTCTGGTCACACATATATTATCGTCAATTAACGAGGGTTTTTTTATATGAAAAGTATGAAAGAAGCTGGAATGAGACGTAAGTATGATGTTGCTTATCAATACTTGTTTTTCTATAGTTTATTTTGTGCAAAAATTAAGCTAAAGAGTTGCAATTTTCGGAAGTTCGGAGGACGCTAACTCTTCCACTTCAAAAACCAAAAATCCAATTCATTTGACACCATCGTCTATTGACCAATCGTCCACAACTCAGTTAACTTTTTCAGAAGGATTCATTTTTTCTTTTCCATCTTCACCCACGCCCTACTTTAGCCAAGGGTGCAACTTCGTATCCGAGAAAATGTCATATCCATTTCGAAAACACTTCTGTTCCATTTTTTACCTTCGGTTAAATCCTTATTCTCAAGAGTATAGCAAATATTTCTTTCTTTCCTACATAATTTCTTCATCCTATTCATTTCTTTATCATTCACATAATAGAACCACAAATAAATCAAGGAAAAAACACACAAACACTACAGGAAAGTCCTTAAGGCGCTCTAAGAGCGGTGCCTGTGCAAAAGTAGCCATTCACGTTAGATTTGTGCTGATCAGATGACAATAAAACGTTTTTGTACCTTTAGTTCCCAAATGAGGCACATAGAAAGGTATCTGGAATGGAATATTCAAAGCATCCACAACTACCTACAACAAGTTTTTCACGGAGACAATTCTACACTTTCCATTTAGAATGCTCAAATGGAATCCCTCTAACGGGATAGATAGTTACAAAAAAGATGAACTTTAAGGAGCGACTTTGAACTTGTTCAATTCACATATTGTGGCACTTGTAGAATGGAGCCATATTCTAAGTTTGACCCCACATAAGCTATGTAGAGGGTGACTAGGGTAGATATATTTCAGAATTATGTATATTGCGAACTGTAAATTTATAAACTCGCAAAGCTTTCGATCGAATATGATGAGAAAAAACAAAGTGTGATCCAAATGTACACCCATATGTCTTACTCTGTCACCAATAAAAGATTCACTTCATCAGTTGATTAACATTTCACTTTGACACTTTCATTTCCATACATCGTTATTTATCGTAAGATGATTGAACGTATCGATGCTTTCGGAACAAACGTTTTACTTTCTCCCAACACTAAGAAACCAACATATTAGTGTAGTATGAAGAATTTTTCATGAATAGATTCAGGGATGCAAAACCTAGCACTATTATCACTCGTTACCTCTCTTCACTTATCGTTCCCGCTTTCTTGATGTAATCATAGTCACCTCATTAGTGTTTAGTGAATTTTAGAAGTGCAGTTCCCGCCTTCACTAATTTCCAGTCTGGGACAATTAAGTCGGGGCTGTATTGGCAAGTCCTCATATATATTACTGTATTCATCTGAAATCAAAAATATTTTGAAAATTAAAATTCAGGATGCATTTGAAAATGTCGGATGCATTTTAGACATTTATGCAGCTTATTATTAAATAGATAGTGGGACGGTATCCGGTTGGGTTGACGTGGGTGGTTTGCTCCCACTCACTCAATCGACCGCTATGTGAACCGGTGGTTCGAACCACAAGGCTGGACGATCGATTTTTACTTGCTATCGTCCAACCTGTGTTAATAATCACATGTTATTAAAAGGTAGGCCCTCGTTAGTCGTCAGCTCGCACAAGTTTCGAGTTTTGAGGGTTGTTGTTCGTAGGGTTGCGACAGCTGCTTAACGGAAAACAGATTTTAAACAGGAGAGTAACAGATAGTCCTCACCCCCCTTAGTTACAAAATTGTATGCTGGTAGGAGTTATTTCTAACAAAGAGTCCTCAAAATTGCTGGTTTTAAGATTTCGGGATTGTGTAATCTTGTATTGAGAATCTCGTTAAAGGATATCACATAAATCACGAGACATCGGATGGTTGAAAACAGCTACATGATGCAAATCTGTTTTATAGGATTATCACAAATAAAACTCTGTTTAACACACAGAAAAGTTTATTCAGAAAGTTTATTCCACATAAACGCAGTTAGATGAATGGGCTGGATTTCAGACAATAGTAGAAACATAATCAATTTTTCAATACGAAAATATACTGCATCAAGGCTGCATCATCTCGGCGATGATATAATGAAATGTCCCTTGTGAAAATTAAGATGTCTATGTATTTGAGTTTGAAATAAACTTTCCATCGATTCAAATAATAGGGGGCTACCGCTAGGAAATGCACGTTAAAAGATAATACCTCGTTAATCCTTAGCTCGCACAAGTTGTATCTTCTGAGGGTTTTAGGTCGTAAACGGCGATATCTGAATAACAGAAAACATATTTTTCCAGCCCTGTCATTCTTAGAGAACGTATTAATCACAAAAATATGATTTGTCATTTTGAAATTCAAATGCCTATTATCTAATCTATTATCTTGTGTCATCAGCATCAGTTATTTTTTCAGACAAACTCATTTGTAGTTCAATAATATCTTATCAATAATATAATTGTTAAGTATTTGCCGATCTCACATACGTTCCAACTGAAAAAAATGAATGAAATGGATTATGATAACTGCTTAGAATTTCGCATATTTTTCCGTTGAATTTATAAGTTCAAAATACAAACACCCTTGAAAATGTCAACATATTGTCATAGAAGGCGCAACAATTGAAAATGCTTTCGATGACATTTTTCTAATTCAATGATCAATGTTTTTTTTTCTTGAAAATAATTAATTTTCAAAAAGACAATAATGAGAACAAATCTATGGCTGTGGCTACACTTCCTCCTGTAATGTCTTGAATCTTTCCTTCGGCATAGAGATATTAACAAGACCTACAACTTCAAGGGCATAAGAAGCCATAATCTTGAAATACAAGCTGATTTATTTCGTCGAAAAGCGAAAGGAGTAATTGATTTTTGGCACGTTTATAAAACTGTATTCAAGTGTGTATATATATATTTATATATCAACGTCAATTGTCTGTGATTTATTTCGTAAACTTTCAAACTTCTACACCTTTACGAGAACCATTGTTGTCTTTCTCACAAGAATTTTGGTCCTATAAGCACATTTTAAAGTCGATTTTCTCTCCACCATTTTATCTCAATTAAAATCATGATACATAGAAAGTGTATAGGAACAAAATACTTCATATATACGTATTGTTATTTATTGTTAGTATTTTTACATCTTCACGTTAGATAAATACTTAATGTTGTACATATGATATTGTGATACGTATTAAGTGTCAAAATTCAAACAAAGCAAATGATCGATATTATAACTGTTGACTATTTAGGATATGAACGATATATTAGGAATCATTTAGAAATGTATTTTTTGGACGAAGATCAACTACTATTATATTGTACTTACCCTTCAATTCCAAAACGTAGTTTATCCCAATAAGGCTCCTCAATTTCTAGCAGGTTTGAATACCTTTTAAACAGCTACTGATTCACAAAATGTATTGATTCAGGGTTCCTATGGAGTCTTAACTTTTTTTTGTTTTTCAAGATTCCAAACTACTCTGCAATAATATCCTACTGATGTGTTTCTTCAAAAGAAATAATTTTGTCTCATCCATAATTCAACTTGACTTTTACGGAAATTTTGACTACTATCTCAGATTCTCTTCTTCAATCTCAAACTATGGATTCTTATTTATGATGCACTGTTTGGAACCTTTAGTGGTAATGACTATTACTGGAGTTTTTTCCCAACACCAAATCGTTATTTTTAACACCCCAACACGTGTTTCGATCACCAAATGATCATCTTCAGAGAGGAAGAGCAAAACTGTTTCAATCTTCATCTTTGAAGATGATCACTTGATGATCGAAACACGTGTAGAGATGTTAAAAATAACGATTTGATGTTGCGAAAAAAACTCCAATAATTTTCATTTTGGATCGTTATGTTCGAATTCCCAATTTCAACTTGGAATTTCAACTTCCATTTCTTCAGTATCAGTTGAAGTTAAACTCCGAATTCAAAATCAGAATTCCGACTTGGATTTCGAAATCAGTTTCTATCAGGAATTTCATTCCATCACAAAACTCAGAAATTCTTAAATTCCTCTTTTTGAAATTCTTGTTTTCCAAGTCAGGATAGTGATATCTCTATAGCAACAGATTATAGAGTTCAAATCATACCTCAATTCGTAATAGCCTGTGAGCAGGGAATATTCGACATTGAAAATTTATCAGCTGTTTAATGAAAGTAGTGTTTCCTTTAAACAATACCCCGTAAATATGAATTAATTACCAAACAGATATTTTGATTCTGCATCTTCTGCTGATTCGTTTTGTTTTTTAATGAAACGACAGGTGGGTTATAATTTAACATACTTTGAGCATGAATTCAAACAATCCTGATGATGTTTGCTCTGTGAAAAGTTCAATGTGTTGTCCTTTTCGAACTAATCAGTCTTAAATGATCAGTATAATACATCACAAACATTTTTCAAATCATCAAATCAAGTAAATTGTGTTATATTATCTTTGAATTCATATTTCAGCAAAAAAATATAGAACCTAACTATCGCCTATTCTCTTGAGCGATCTAGGCTTGTTCATTTTCGATAAAAAAGTTTTTTATCAGTTATAGGAATTTTTTCTCCATTAATGAAACTAAGAAATCAATTCTTCATCAAAAAATAAAATCTGTTTCAGCCAGACATAATATGTGTATAGGATTCTCGAATTAAACAGTTCTTCAGGTGACTCCTTCATCATTGTTAAAATGCAAAAGCAAAAGGGGGGTTATTAATGAAATGACAACCTGTGAGAACGCTTCATATTTTTGCAGTCTCTTAAATTGAACTACAACAATCGAAGATATAACAGAAAAAATTCGAAAATATTTTGTTTCAAAACGCAAAATTATCTAAAAGTTTATTACTGCAATAATATATCAAAAATAAAACATTCATTTTTTGTCGTCCTACCCTGTAATCACACTGCATTCAATTAATATACCGCCACAAATTTCTTATGATAGTTTATTGCGAAAATATTCACCAAATCAGGCCAACTCTAGGTCTATTATTATTTAAAACAAACACACACACACACATGTATTTCATCATAAAATAAATATTAATTCATCAATTAAGAATGGAGCAGAAATATCACCAAATGCCAAGTAAACCCAATAGTCAATAGGCCCATTATCTAGAAATTTCACTCCTCTCACTGCCAATGCAACTTGAAATATGATATTACCTACTCTACAAAATACTAGTGTTCAGAGAATGGAACAAATATCTTCCAGTGAATAGATATGAGAAAGATACACTTTTACATGTTTTAAACGATTTCAATAGAAAGTTATTTTACCATTGTGTTTAATATACATCCGATGGACTAGTGCACAAATTTAAAACCGTGCTGCTACTGAATTGAAATACATGCGAGAGCTAATAGACCATACAGGATGAGCATTTCATTTGGAGAACGTGTATATTTTTGCTAATTCGGCGAAAAAGTAGTTTCTGTGGATTTTTGTCTTCATAATTCTAATAAAAAATGTTGGTAACAGTTGATTTCGAGGTCGTTTTTGTACTAGAGAATTTCCCAGCATCAATCATATTTCTTTCGTAAGTTTCTTTCTACTCAAAAATATGTTTTGATAAAAGCTTGACCCTTTCTGTCGGAGATTTTCAAATGTCATAACTTTTGAAACTGTTCATGTGTGGGTGACTTTCTAACTCTTTCAAATTTTTTCTAGCACAAATTGACACGTTTTCATGAACTTGTGAACTAGTCTGATCCATGCATAGAAATGTAACGTTTAGCCTTGAGCTCGAAGTATTAAATAAGTCCCATAAAAAAATATTATCAAACTGTTACAAAAAAATGAGTATTATAATTTTAGCTCCAGTTAGTTCCTTCAAAACATAATATCGTATTATTTGCATAATAACTTCAGTTTATGGACTGAAGATTCTACTGTGAGAATGTGGTTATTAGAAAAAACAAGTTCAAATATCATCATGTTGGAACTTGTTTCATGTCTAAATACCAAGTGAATAGGTAAGAGTAAAACGTAGCAAAGTTCATCTATACATTGTAAACGTAATTCTGAACCTCTTCACACTTCACAGCATATCTAGCTTGTTTGATTAGAATTTTGCCATCAATCATATCGATTTCGACTTGCTCACGTAGATAGAGACTAGGATACATTATTTGTGGTGTTAATTGTTTCAAGTACCTCTCAGTCAAATATAAATTTAGAAATGATAATTCATTGATACCCATAGTAAAGAATATGTGTACAGTAAATGGTTGTAGTTTCTTAAAATCGTTTCATTATCAGTACATTCAATGTAGCAATATTTTTGTTGGATTCTAGAGATTCTAATGAGTTCAAGATAATTGAGCCAGTTTTCAAAAAACCAGGTGATAATGAAAGTAATATCTACAATTTAGGCAATGGTTATTTCGCCACCACTTTACTGAATTCGAATACAGACATATTACATTTAATTTGATTCCTCCTGTGATTATAATTGTAAATGCAATCACTATTTGCCACTTCATATAACCAAAATCAATAATATTATTTCGCTTTTGTTAGTTTTCACACATATAAGAAAGATATAGTAAGTGAATATACTGAGTGCATATCAAATAAAAAACTGTTATCGAAATGAAATTGGTAATTTTGTTTTCAACAAAACCAAAAGAAAGTTCAAAAAATTCTGGAATTCAATAGTGTTGAGGAGCAAATAGTGATTGCAGAAGTTATTACTGTGTATGTCATCGATTGGAGATATTGGTGTTCAATCCTCTGATTAGGTGATAAGAATCAATTTATCTGTAGAAAAATCGAAATACATAAACTATAGAATACCTAGTTGTACGGCTACATATTGACAATACTGTATTGACGTTATGTAGTTTGTAAAGTATATTTTTCCATTATTCCAATTTTCTTCTATAATATCCAAACTTGGCCTAAACACTGGACAACAAACTTAATTCACCGTTATTCTTGACCAGCAAGAGCCTACCCAAACTGAGAAGTTAGCAAAACCATAGTTGACTCCAAGGCTTGTTTATTCAGACCATATATAATATACAGTTTGATCAGAAGAAAGCGAATCAGAAACGTTAAGAACTGCGTCCATATTTTTGCGTCGATGTGAGACGAAAGGGGGCATTTTTATCAACATTAGCGACTCTAGGATCTATATTGGGCACTCATGCCCAGATCGTTTGAAGCCTTATATTTCTCTTCACTGTAGATTTTAAATTTTGAAATACCACCGGATCCTACTTAACTGCATTGCTTATTTCCACTCGAATTCAGAATTCAGTCCTGTGGAAAATGTTACCCTCCGCGATCACCGGATTTGCCGCTACTTGATTTATTTGTGTGAGGATGCCAAGAACGCAGCATCTATTGAACACAATTATCGTCTCTAGGAGATTCGCGTCAAATATTTGTCGACAGGAGTGCCTTCGAATCACTTTGAAACGAGATCTTTCCCGATTCCCGTTGCCCTTAACATATTTGAGAATAAACGATGGTCTCTGCGATTCTCTGAAATGTTGATGAAGTTTTCAAGAACGTCTGTTTCGTTTTCGTCTAGCCACCTGTATAAGTTATAAAAAGTTTCAGCTGAATTCACAATCGTGTGCAAGTATCCACGTCACTGTCTCTCCTGACGTCAATAATTTCAATTAACCCACTTGATCATTGTCCTACCAATGGCGCATCTAGGTGGGGGCTAGCAGCCCCCATCTAGAAATGAAATTGGAATTGGAAATGGAAATGGAATTGGAAATCTGGAAATGAAATTGGAAAAAATTAAAATTGTTTTGGAATTTGGTACATATTTAATTCCATTAAAACTTGGTTTTTATATCTTCATTTTCGATCCACTGGAAAAACTGAAATCAATTGGAAATTTTCTGGAATAACTTGCCACTACAAGAATACCTTCAGAAGGTTAAAAAATATATCCCTTTTGGGTGGGCTCTGATATATCTCTTCAATAAAGTTAACTACGTTATTTCAAAATTGTTATAGTGTGTAGTAAGAGGCAGAGGTTAAATTGTTACTTCTAATTATATGGAATAGGTAAATTGGATATTCAATGTATGTAGGTATGCGTTATATATCAATTATTCGCATTAATAAATTTCAGTGAGACTACCGATTTTTCATTTCTCATTAGATCATCGATCGAAGAAACATATGACTGAAAATAAATGAAATAGTTATGTAGAAAAGTGCTGTTGGCTGAAAGAAAAAGTCAGAAAGTGTTCTAAATTTTTATTGATAAGTAAGTACTTAAAATGGAATGAGGAAGATTGAGTAAATTTAGTCTCTGTTATAAAAAATATAATCTTTCACAGTTGATACCCTAGATGATAAACTGATAAAATTTTGTGATTTCAACACTTTTTTGTGACATTTTTAAATCGATAACTGAATACAGGACTTATCAATAGCGCGTCCGACTCACGATCGGAAGGTCGTGTGTTCGATTCCTGCCTCGACCAGATATTTTTTTCGAGAGAATTTATCTGGTTGAAGCTGGAATGATTCTGCAACCGTGTTAGGAATCACACGTTGAAAGGTAAGATCTCATTAGTCCTTAGCTCGCACAAGTTTCTCAATTTCTGAGAGTTGTCGTTTGTATGGGGGCGGCTGCTGATTAAAACAGATTTTAAACTTTTTTTTAAATAGTCGATTGATGGTGGTTGTGAGTGGGTTTTCGGTATACAGATGTTTCCCACTTAATGTCGGTCCTCTTCACCAATACGTCTAAGAATGGCAATTCGTTGTGGGCTTTCTTCTTCATTGTGAAAGTGATGGAAGGTCTTACGGTGTTGATGAGTTTCAGGAAGGCGTCTAGTTCAGTATTCCCATGGTTCCATATTACGAAGGTGTCATCAACCTATCTCAACCAGATCCGAGGTTTCTTGTGGGCTTCTTCAATGGCCAGAGTTTCAAACCACTCGGTATATATTGGCTATGACTGGTAAAAGTGGCAATCCCATTGGCAGTCCCTCATCTTGTGTAAAGAATTCGTCCTTCAATTGGAAATAACAGAAGTAATTCCATAACCTTCAAACAAATCATTGATTATTTCAAAAGTTTCTCCATTTCATTATATGTTATTGATTGAGGCCGCAGAAGGAAATTATTTTGGAGTCTATAGGGTGGTTCAAAAATGTGTGACTTCGAAGTTGTGTTTTCTTATGTAACACCCTGTATTTTCCTTACACTCTTGGTCAGGTCAGGAGAAAATAATTTTTTAAGGACAAAACACAAGCACTGCAGTGATTCACATTCATTACACATAAACGCAGTTCTCCAGATGACAGAGTTCTCAAACAGTGAAGTTCGAGGTGTACTGAGTTGAACCTCGAAACGATGACCAGCCACAGTTCATCGCGTATTTCCGATATGTACCGCTCTTGGTGGAATCAACATGTGCCAAGTCACTTGAACACTTCCCTTGAAATAATCTATGGAAGAGAGACAAAGAAAAAAGTTCAAAGGCGATAAATCAGGTGACCTGGCAGGCCATTCGATTGGGCCTCTCCTTCCAATCCACCGTCCAGGAAATCGGTCATCAAAAACTCTCTTACCGGAGCAACATGTGAGGAGGTGCTCCATCTTGCTGGAAATGAAGCCGATCATCATTATGATTTTGGTCATTTTCAACTATTTCTGTTATGAGAGAATCAATTGTATCTTCAAGCACGTTCAGGTAGACCTCACCAGTTAAATTCCCAGTTATAAAAAGTGGCCCTACGATATGACTACCAAATATGCCCAGGGTACTGGGTATTGACCTCTCGGAATAAGTGTGGGTTAC
>WOGN01005036.1:0-13555 GCA_015342105.1 Leptinotarsa texana | reverse complement strand
ATACTTGTTTTCTTATAACAGTCAGTTAGTTTGTCGCATGTTTGACAATACAGTCGATCATCACCTGTTGAAAATTTCATTTTCAGATGATTTAACATTTAGCTTTGCAAGGACTGGTTATTAGTCATATTAGGAAAAGCTAGATGGAGTTCCAGAAATTCACATACGTTTTCGGTACTTCTTGAACATTTACCACAAAGTAAAAAAGTCAGGATTTTTCCAGTAAAAGATTTATAAACGCAAGACGAGATGGGCTGTACAGAATCATTCAGTCCAGAGCGGTCAGGAGTATTGATTTTGTTATTGTTTTGCTTACGAAGAGTATTTAACAAGAACCCTAAGAATTCGGAACAATCCTCTTGTTGTCCTAACGAGTATCTAGTTGACTTCAAAGACTCCAGGAAATCGGTTGGAGGGTAAGATGATACTTCCTTACGAAACTGCAGCTGCATGAACAAGTGTTTAATTTTGATGAATAAGTAGGAAACATTCTTGTTTTCGTTCATCATTAAAACTTCATTCTTGAAATTCTTCTTCATGAACAACACTTGTAAAATGGTATTCATGTAGCAAGTGTTTCCTAAATTATCCAATCCAATTTTCTTCTCTAGATTTTCAGGACAACTATCTACTGATTGGTAAGGAAGAACATGTTTTACAGAATCTCCATAAGAACCATTTCTCAAGCGGTGATCGATCCTTCCAAGTGAAGAAGGGTTTCGTAGAGGGATCGATTCGGCTCTTGCTTCATGAAGCCCTTCCATTGAAAGGGAACCAATTCTTCGAGGACTGCAACTCATATTTGGGGGGCAAGAATGGACTGAGTCCACTGACCGCACTGAAAAAGAAGAAGGTGGATCAATCAAGCCTAAATCAAACATATGGAAAAGATCTGATATATATCGACTAGAATGTGGTAAATGCCCCGCCATATATACAGGCCAAATTGGTAGAAATTTTGATAAAATGTAACATAAACATATCATTTTGGATAAAAAATCATTAATTTATGAACAACCTAAAAATTTGAAATATGAAATAGATAAAAATGATTTGAAAATTCTCCACACATGTGAAAAAGAAAAAATGATGAATTTGCTGGAATTTATGGAAATAAAACAAGTGAAAGAAAAATCCTAACTTGATCTAAACAATAGTACTTTCCTGAACCTGTAACCCCGTTCCCAAAACCTACATTTTATCAAAAGTTTTGTTATGTTTATCCATATACTTCTATTTATTGAGTTTATCCTAAGAATAAACAATTATTTACAATAGGTATAGGCAATGTAGGTATAAATACTCATATTTAAATGTAATCTAGTTTGTTTGAGAATGGTGTGATGACAGAAACTACTCAACAGATATAAAACTATCGTGGAAAATAGACAAAAGTGTGTTTTTTACAGTGTTTCCAAAGTGAACATGATTTTTCACAAAATAATGAAGTCTCTAATCAAACAACCAAGATTCAAACTCAGCTCTTCTGTTCATCAGACAGGAACATTTTCCAACTTCGCAATCGGGGTCATCAAATGGCATGCAAACACACTGCCAATTCAGTTATCGATGCTGTTGATGCGAAGTTGAAAATTTTCAACTATGATGAACTCTACAAACTCCATGCTCCACAGCACAGTTACACAAATCACCAATATTAATATGGCATCTATGTAATTTTTTATTTCAACTTGCCTGAATCTCCCTTTTTCAAATTCATTATCACCTCTCAGGTTCCCGTTACCATGGGAAATATGGAAATTGTTGCAGTTTGGCTGATAAAAAATAATCACATCTGAACTCCTCCTTTATAATCATAGTCCCTGAACAGCCATATTTCGCTAACTCGAAGCATAAAAACATGGTACACACATATTTACAAACCATTAAAATGCCTCTACATACAGTTCACGCATAACTTCTAAATATTGCCAAGGAAATTTCGTTAACAGCCTGGATCCACGTGAAAAAGGGCCTTCCCCAATCTCCATATTTCATTTCTTCACGTTTATTCGAACATTCTCGTTTCGGCTTAAGGGAAATCAGTGTTCTCATAAATTCTCACATTAGTAAGCGGTGGGTGATTTTATTTGGAAAGAAGGTGGAAATGTTATGAGAATATGGAAAATTGTTCATTCTGGGAAGTTTCAGGATATTGAGTTTTACTGATGGACAAAAAATGAGAAGATTATCAAAAAAGTTATACAGACAAGCTTTGCAGGAAGTTTACTCAATTCGAAAGAAACAGGATGAAAGTTATAGAACCTCAACCTACTTAGGCCAACCCACTACAAATATTTTAGATTTTCTGCACAACATAGGTGTAAATATTGATTGCCAAACCAACAACAACTTAGGCATGTATGTTAAAAATAACAAAGATAAAAGTTCAGTTTTAGAAAAATCGAGAGTGTCGATTATCATGTGGGTCATGTTTGATTTTTTATATAGGTCAAACTGGAACAAATTTCAAAGCCCGCATAAGGTAACACAGATATAATCTTCAGAATTGAAACATAAATTTCACATATATCACTCATTTAGTCACAGAAAGACATGAGTTCAACCATGAATTCAAGCCCCTTCATTTCCAGAAGAAAGGTTGAATATATTTATTTCCATGAAAGAATAGTTGAGTATATTTACGGTACTTTCGAAAATTCAATTGATTCATATGGTTATTGGTATACTGATTCTTTGAAAAGTAGGCATAGAAGTAGGTAGCTTGGTAATATGTTAGAGAATGAAATAGTTGGAATTCAGAAGTAACTTTTCGTTTTTGCTTGAAAAAGTTATTGTTCAGCAAAACGCGTGTCGCGGTTTTCCTAAAACTCATTTTAGTAAAAATCATAAAATAAACTGTATTAATTAGTTTTGAATATTACTGGAAATTTTTCCCAACACCCAATCGTTATTTTTACACCTCGACAAGTGTTTCGATCACCAAGTGATCATCTTCAAGAGGAATATAAAACTGGTAACAGGTAAACCATACAGGAATACTACCCATACAAGTATACCACCCTAAATTAATGTCTTTTAGTAGTAATCAGTAAACTCAACAATATTATCTTAACAAGCTATATAGTATGCAATTTGGTATTGGTCCGTTATCGTTATTCATATTATTATGTTTACTTATTTCTACACTGTCCTAGGCATCTAGTTGCCTACTGTTGTTAACTTGTCTAACTGATCTTAATGAACTGAAGTCTATGGAATGGTTTTGTTGCAAAACATGATGGGTGACTGCTGATTTTTCACGTCTTCCATATTTTAAGTGTTCTATGTGTTCCTTATATCTCACTTCAATAGATCTTTTTCTCTGCCCATAACATTTTATATTCAATTTCGTAAATTCCAGACTCTTTCGAATTCTCGACTTTGTCTTTTGGACTTCCCAAAAGGCTCTGTAGTGTATGACTTGTTTTAAAAACCATCTTCATACCTAGTTCCTTCATACCTGATTAGTTTTGAAAAAACATTTCTTGAAAATAAGATCCACCTATAAAATTTATTTTTGAACCTTAATTTCTGAATACTGACAACTCCAACTATGATTTTTTTTCATTAGAAAAGCTTTCCGGCTTTCTACTTCTCCACCTCCATACAATAAAGATGAGAAAACAAAAGAAAGAAGAGTGCAGTTACGTTCAATAAACACTTTTTCACTATGTGTAGATCATCCATAGAAGTTACTTTCAAATACAAAACTGGAAGATGACGCCTCTTCGAAACAAATACGACACATAAATATACGAAAGAAAAAGGACTTTCTGTAAAACCACTGCAAAATATACCCCTTTCAATAATATTTTTACTTATATTTTTTGCATTTCTTTAGCACAAACATGAACCAGACAGCTTGTTTACAGTTGAAAGGTGAAACAAAGAAACTTTATGAAAATAGGGAAACGCCCTCGGGAAAATTTTCATTTTCGCTATGAAACTGAAGGTGCGAGAAATGAACTTTATGGATATTATAAACTGTTTCATTCACTCTGTAGAACTAGTTTCATAAAATGCTTTTATGCTCACCCACTCGTTTTCCAACATAAATATTTCCATCTAGAAATTCACATATCCGTCTATAAAGTTGAAAATGATTTATATTCATGATACGAACATTTTTCTGTTTTTATATCTGTTCGATAACATATTCTCGATTCGGTTATTTGAAATAAAAAGATGTACGAAGAGCCTTCTATTCTATGCTTATTTATATACAGGAAGAGTTATATTAAAGTGATATTTGTAGAGTTGATTCTAAAGCTACACATGAGCTAGCTTTGTAGCATCTCAGTGCAATGTTCAGGCGAATTTCCCCCAAACGGATAAAACCACAACAAAACAGCAATTATGCCGATTTCGTCAAAACGGACTGCGTCATCATTTATCAAATCTGCCATAATTTCATCCGATCCACAATGTATTTGTTTTCTTAACAATGGTCTCATCCAGTATCTTGTTTTTTTCGCGGTCGTTTCTTCTGTTCGAAGTGTTCGATTGTAAAAAATCGCTGCTATGATGAAAACTGTTCGTGTAGTAAAAATGATAAAAAAGATTTCACAGTAAAACACGCGACTTAAGACTAGTTTTCGCCTGATTGGCGGAATTGAATTTACGAGTTTGTTTTCGTTTTTGACAACGAAACTAGTCGCGAGCGAGTCCGTTTCATGAAAACCTGGTTTCACATCTAGATTTATAGGACTATTTTCTCAAAATTTTCATATTTATCATGTATTTGTATACTTTATTTCGGGATATATTTTTTCAATTATAATAATATAGTTTAAGCACAGAAATATTATCATATATAGGTACATATGTTCCATTTGATGCAGAGTATAGTTGAATAAACTGACAATATCACGAACGCTACAGAAATGCGTGATAAGATAAATAAAATAACAATAAATATATAAAATAATGTTAATTAATAAAATATCAAACTTTTACAATGAGACGTTGAAATATCTTTTTATAAAACGAATAGTATTGAAATATCGATCAATCAATTTTTGATAATTCAATTCGAGGGTGAAGATGTAATTGTATCAAGACTAAAACTTTCACGAATGTTTCTTATTAGTCAGTGTGCTACGTTTGAAAACAGGTAGTGAACAAATTTCAAAAAATGAACTTTTGATGTTCAAGCTAGTCTCGGATATACCTACACAGTAGATTGAATGGACTGACGCCTATCAGAAAACAACTACTCCACTGGCTAATATCACGAACGGCTTTGGATTATATTCGAAAGGTGTCAGCGTAGGAATCTTCATAGATAATTTCCTGTATACGCAAATGGCAATACAACTGAAAGAGTCGATCCTCAATTTTGGAACGGGCACACTTTCAGACCGGTTTCGGGCTCCTTAGCTACTCGTCTGTGCAAGATAGTGGCCATCATCGACCTAAAGTCGATGATATTCCATAATTGAAAATCGAAATTTTTTCAAAGTATTTCATTCTTCGTCCTGAGTTGAAACGAACAACAAAAATACCACCCCATCTAGTGGACGAGGTACTTACCAACTGCATATTCGAAATTTGCCCGATATCTCTGAATAAGGAAGAAAAACTTTCTATGCTTGAAGCCCACTGACTAGTAAGGAAGTTTTTCTTCCTTATTCCAGAGAAATCGGACTGAAGCCTTTCGGATATAATCCAACGTCGTTCGTGGTATTAGCCAGTGGAGTAGTTGTTTTCTGACAGGCGTCAGTCCATTCACCCCACTGTGTAGGTATATCCGAATCTGGCTTGAACATTTAAAGTTTATTACTTTAAATTTTTTTCACAAATGAGTCAACAGCCAAGCAGAATGGATGAAACAGCGGTACATAGAAAATATCATATATATTTGGGTATCAAGTTTGTTGTAGAATGTTATTTTTTGATTATTTGGTGAATCTCTATTCATTTACTTTGATATACGTATGTTTTCAATTCTAACAAATTGATGGATGTAGCCTTTACTACGTGGTAGGAGATCATGATGAAATGATGTATGATGATATGTAACATATGATATGTAACATGATATGTAACATAGAAATTTTCATTCCTCTTTTCATCGTTTCCAATTCTCTATTGAGTTTGGATATCGATTGTTAAATTTTTATTTCACCAGAAGAGTCCTTGGAGCCAAAAATTGATCACTTTTCTGGTCTTCGGACTTACTCATTAGCGGTTGGACAATTCTGTTTTTCCTTGGGTGGGATACGTATGGTCTAGGAATAATGAAATATTCAGCTGTTTGAAATTGATTTGTCTCAGATCAAATGTTTTTTTCGTTATATATTATATCATACACTTCTGTACAAAATGGTTTTTTTGATTTTGATCCAAGAATCCCGTCACAAACCTACTTGAACCTTCATAGAATACATAGCAATTTTTTAATATATAGCTAATATGCTGATCCCACCGAAGATGTAAATCTATGATGATTTATAATTATTTAATTTCTTTTTTTGGTTTTGTACATTTTGTCAAATTGACATCAAACGTAGTGAAAATGTATCTTGACAGTAAAATGGTTGACAGTAAGATGTTGCTAGTTGAACCACATTTTCAATTCATAGAGGTCCGTTCACCAAACATGCGATTTTACAGTAGGTCGTTGAGGTATATTAAGAATTAAATTGTTTGAATGTCAATATATGCCCACGGTCTGTTAGATGATTTTTCAATGATTCATATTATGTACCTATATACCTATATCCTCAAATTTTCGTAGAAAAATGGAATGGTCAATGGTATGGAAAGCTTTCGTGAGATTTATGAATACTGCTATTGATGGAATACTTTTATCTAATGCATTGCATGTGTCCTAAGTTGAGACCTGAATTGCGTCCTGGGTAGATTTTCCCTCCCTAAAACCGTGTTGTGTTGTTGAAAGTAATCTATATTTGTTAATGAATTTGCACAATCTATTTTTCAAAATCATTCCTAGTATTTTGGTGAGGTTTAAAATCTATGAGATAGGTCTATCTATAGGTTCTCATGTAAGTTTTATTTTCACTTGTATAAATATGTGTGACTACCAATAGTTTGAAGGCAGAGGAAAATTCACCTGTTTCCAGAGATTTATTAATTATATGTATATGATTTTTTTCATATAGTCGGATATGATTTGTAATATTTCTGACTTTTAACTGTCAATTCCCGGAGCCTTTTCATTTTTCAGTTGAGATTTTTCTTTTTTATTTCCTGTTTATACGGCCGATTCAAGAAAATAGTATCCTCATGATTTTTATGTTCTGATGGTGTTTGCTTCTTCATTATTCACTTCACTTTTCTTAATACGCTTTCATTACATTAACTTGAATGTATATATGTATGTATGTAACTCTCAATCTAGGGATCTGTATTTGACAAAATTATTGACATCATTGCTTGATCTATTATATGACAGATGGCGCTGAACGTAACCTCCTTGATATAATTCGAACTCACTTTACATGTATTTCTTCATTTGAAAAATTGAATATAGTTTGAATAGACTGAAAAATACGCTTTTATAGCATACGAGAGTGAAGAATGAAAAAAAAATAGTTTAAAGGACTAAAAAACACGCTTTTGAAGAACATCGAACTGAAAAATTGAAAATATTTTTTAAATAAGCTTCAAACAATAATAAACATAAAAATACTAGTATTATGGTGAAGAATGCATAGGCGTTTTGTGCCATATTTTTTGTATTTCAAACGCCAGTCGCTTTTTTACAATAAAAAGTACTAGTATTTTTCTTTCGTTATTGTTCACGCTTATTCAAAAAAATATTTACAACTTTTTGGTTCGATGTTCTTAAAAAGCGTGGTTTTTTGTTTTTTAAACTATATTTATTAAATATTCAACATCACTGATTCGTTTCTCATACTAATCAATTTTAGAATTTTCAATTTGTTTTTCCAGTTTCTTTTGAAATTCTGAGAATTTTCTCTTCAATATTTCATTTTCTGGGTGTTACTTTGTGTCAGAATACAATTTTTTGTTTTTTGTTAACGGAGTCAACCGAATGCTTTGTAATCCACTTATTTGTCTTTATATTTTTATATTTTATCTTAGTGTATTTTTTGCCATTTCTGATACAATTTTGTACGGTTATATTTATTACATTCTTTTCTACCTAGTTGTTAATAATTCAGATAATAATCCTACATGCACTGAAATGGAGATACTGCCCTTAATGCAAAGATATATTATGAGATGATCTCATGAAATCATTTTTCCCTGTCGAAATTCAATCGTTTCTCTGTTGTCTATGTTTGTCTTTGATTAATTTTGAAGCATTTGTTTCATTTCCCCACGTTTTTCAGTTCATGCATCATTACAAGTGAGTCAACAGTAAATGATGGCTCTCCCCGACGGCGACCAATTCATCCCTAAAAAACAACAAATAAACAAACCTATGTGGTTACCACGCAATTACCGAAAACACCAAACCCTAATGCTGAGCAAACTGAAATGCACAACACGCGAACACCTGTGAACGCAGAACTCATTACTGGGAACTTTATGGGACAGTTATACGGATCCGGGGTCGCTTATTCCCGTTCAGAAAAGGAACTGAGCACTTTTCGCGTTATGTAGATATCCTCTTACGGATCCATCGGCAAAATTAAGGGCTGAAACCGGCCAAGTTCAGATGGAATATAAGGGAAAGCCGTTACTGTTTGCCCTCTAGATTCTATCCTTGTTTCGTATACCGGGTGACAGCGAAATCATTGAACATTGCGCCAGTCAGTTATTCTTAAGGTGAGGAAATCGAAATTCTGAATGAAGGAATAGTTCATTTCCATCTATGGAAATACTTACAACTTGATATAGTGAGAAATAGAAGATTACGTTTTATTAGTTCTAAAATAATGATTCGAAAATCGAAATTTATCACCAATTCACTTGATTGTCAAAAATTTTAATTTTCACTTCATTTCTCTCGAAAATCTCAACACAAACATTCAAATGTACCACAAAAAATATCAAAAAAGTATGCATTATAGTATAGAAAAAATTTCTTTTGTCTGATTTCACCAATATTCAAGTCTGGAAATAAACTCAATGAGGATAACTACCGTCGAATATCCGCAATTACCCACTCTGTGACAATATTCGAAACCATCTTGAATTCAATCATTAAAAATATCTAACAAAATATAAAATCTTATCAAACAATCAATTCGGATTCCAATTGGCAAAATCAACTGAAGATGCAATAACACTCTTCACTAAAAACTTGATCAACAACATGATCAACTTCTAGAGGTACTTGAGAGTATTGGATTCAGAGGAAAATCCCACCAACTCCTCTATAGTCTTCATGAAAGGAATCAGTGTGTGAAAATCAATGACACTCTCAGTGAATCTCGAATAGTACAATACAGTACAGTTCTGGGTCCAATTCTCTTATATATTTACCTAAACGATCTTTTTGTGCTAGATGTGGTAGATGTGTAGATGACACAGTAGTTAATTAGAAATCTGAAACGTGGAGCCGTCTGAAAAAAAAAGTTGAAAAAAATTTTAAAGGTATAATTTAATAATATTCAATGAAACTACAGAGTATAAATATGGCCAACACATTTTACATTACCTTTACATCTTATGCTAGCCATTTACCAAATTTCAAGTCACTATTTATAAAATATGATAATGTGAATCTCATCATTGCAGCTTTGGCAATTCCAGCGATAATTTCGGAGACATTTATATTTTTGGAGAAAACCGATGCCTGGGTTTTTGTAGCATTGAACCGAACCTGCTCACTTTTACCCTAATTCAAAATCACTGTTGCCAGTGAAGATGTGCATCCGCAGCCAATCTCT
This sequence comes from Leptinotarsa texana, assembly GCA_015342105.1. Classification (NCBI taxonomy): domain Eukaryota; kingdom Metazoa; phylum Arthropoda; class Insecta; order Coleoptera; family Chrysomelidae; genus Leptinotarsa; species Leptinotarsa texana. Next base: position 3,725 of record WOGN01005036.1, on the reverse strand, counting down.
TGGAATCCAAATGAAATGAAGAAACAAGTGTGTTGTTGTCAGCAACAAAAACACTGTACTCTTTGTTTTTTCCATTGAGTCGTTGATATATAATAAAAAGAGGGTTGGAGACAATATGCATCTTTGGGGAACACCAGCGTTGATGATTTTTGACATTACTGATAGCAAAGCGATTGATCTACAATTATAGACTAAACGCGAGCAATCTTTCAACAAGAAGGAAAAATCCCTTTCTCGTAAGACGTGTTAGAAAGTCTGCAGAACAGTAGTGCGAGTTCATTTTCATACGTTTTGAGTACAATTATGGGCACTTCATCAGGAGTAGACGCCTTATTGATATTCGGCTTTTTCGAAATTCGCCTGACGTTGTCAAACGTAATTTCCTGCATTGTTGATTCTAGTGTAGGAATAGTGGGTGGTGCCTTTCCCAGAAAATCGACTGTGGAGTCAAGTCAAGTCAAAAATTTTTATTAGCTTTTAAGAAAATTTACCAAATATTGTGAATGTGTATTGTGTGAGTCCCTGCTATAGGCTTATGCCTTTTCAGGGTTAGTGGGTTGTATGTGGGGTGTCTTGTGTAATGATGTCTAGTGAAGTGTTGTTTTAGTTGTCATGTGTTTCACTTGTTTTTTGTCTTTCCGTTGTTCCCGTTAGAGTAGTCAAGGTCAGTTGCAGTGGTCATTGGAGTATTTTGGGTACGGGTTGTAAGGCTGGGGGTAATGGCTTCAGATTTCAGCTCCTTCCAGGACGCAGCTGTTCGCTATCTGATTCCGAGTGAATATTTCTCTAGGATATCCTGGATCTGCTCCGGCGGATCTTCCATTGTTCCCAGGAGTCTTGCTGGGAGTAACGGGAGCTTCTTCCTAGGAATCCTTCTGAGTGCTCCACGAGGAGTCCACGGTGTGGTCAGCGAGTTGATGGCATCGGTGTTACTACTGCTCATCATTATAGTCGCGTATCGATCCTGAAATCGCAGGTTGATTGGTGTAGTGTTTTTTAGGTTATATGAGTTTTGGGATAGGTAACGTTGAGGGAGGTTATGGATGTTGCGTAGGATTCTTCTCTCGATAGTTAGGATACGGTGGGATAGTCTCGGAGGAAGCTGTAGTCTGGGACTGTTCTGATGAAAGATTTATAGGTATGTAGAAGAGTTTTACTGTCGTACCTCCAGAGCTTGCCTCTCAGTGTTTTCAGCAGGTTCGCTCTCTTCCTGTCACTGTCCCAGCTGAGGTCCTCGTGAAAGTGACCCCCTAAGTAGGAGACCGAGTCCTGAAGTATGAGGTTTTCCCCTAAGAGTCTGAAGTTCAAGTTATCAGGATTTACTTAAGGGCGGGTAGTGGTGTGAGGATGTCCTAATAGGATGGTTTTGGTTTTGGTGGGATCAATTTTGATACACCAGTGGTAAATCATGTTTTGTGCTTGAATTTGCAAGCTGCGGGTGTTGGGGGCGGAAGAGTAGAGGATAGTACCATCAGCATACTGGAGGATTTTCTGGGTGGTGAAGACGTCGTGAGTGTAATTTAGAAATGAGTAAGAAGCGAGGACTGAGCCCTGGGGAACACCGGATTTGGGGAAAAAGGGGTGGATAAGGCGTCACCGACTTCAACGCGAATTTGTCGGTTAGACTGTGGATTAGGACGCAATCGTTGGATTTGCGTTTTTACTGACAGTTGTTGCAATTATAGATTTTGTAAAGTTTTATTCAACAGCTTCAGCTACTCAACAGCTTCAGCTACCGACCAGAAGGATCTAGACCCATTGGCAAGAAACTTATCCTTAATTATCTGATTGTGGAGGTTTTGCTTTCATTTATTACAAGTTTGCAGCTGTTGCGAGCATCGACAAACCTAGTTCTGTTTTCGATACTGGGATTTTACCGCTACTGCCGATAGATGAGATTTTTGGAGGCGACATCTTGGTCGCAATATTTGTTGAACCAAAGTTTGCCGTTATGAGTTTGTTTCATCAGAAAAGGAATATAGACATTCATGAATGATATAATAACTTTCATTACAGTAGTACAGTAGGATCGTAAGAGCTGGAACAAACATCAAGCCATCGTGCTCCAAACGCTGCAATTACGCTATGTTATAGTTGCTGTCGATAGTTTTTCCCTTTTTGAGATAGTAGATGAATATAGATGCGCTTTCCATTCTGTTAAGCCTTCGCATGCTTCGGAGTCGATTCGCCATGTGCAGTCCACTCTGATGACGATCGTTGATTCTGGAGGGAAATGATGAAACCATGTTTCATCCATTGTCATATATCGAAGTATAAATTTGGGTTTTCCATTCACTCACTGTGAACAGAGCTTTCGTATGCCCAAAAATGCATGCACGATATGTCCAACACAATTCTGTGATATCTTCAAAGACTCAGCTCCTTTGACCAACTTCATTTTGAGATCATCCAAAACTATTTTGTGAACTCTTTCTATGTTTTCATCGCTAACAGCTTCATTGCATGTCCACTGTATACGTCGTCCTAGGTGCTCATTACACCTCGTTGAAACTTTGCGAACCACTTCTCAACGGTTGATTTTCCTAATGCAAAGCCCAAATAAGGTTCTTCACGTCGAGCCTTGACTTCAACAGTATTTTGTTCTTCGCCACATACACGTGTCTTCTAAAGGATAGGTTTAACCTAACATTTTATAGATTCAATAGTAAAAGTGCCATTTGTGTGTTAACCTACCAAATTTTTAGCCAACCTGATACGTGACGAGTTTATTTCTCATACTTGAATTTTTGGTCGTATGAGACATTGTGTCCTGAACAATACAAAAATTATGTGATAGGTTTCTATCGATAATTCAAATACTATGATAATATTGGAGTGAATTCTACTAAAAAAACCCACTTTCATTACACATAATTGTCAAAATTTAAATGAACAATGAAACTATTTCACTCCAAAAGAGAAATGTTTACAGAGATTTGTTCTTTTTCCGTTTGAAACCGCAGCGGGTGCATATGAAAATTTCAAAGCGCTTCTGCCTTTCCAACATTTCTCGCTGTTCTTGTTTAAGCATTGCTCCGGAAAGTCTTTGATGTTACCAATAAAGATAGATTTTCCCTTGAATGTTCTTTGTCCTAACAAGTGAAAAGAGATGGAATGTAATGCATGAGTAAATGAATATAGAATTTTCTAGTTAGTAATTTCATCATTGTTAGCTTAGTTATTCGTAATATTACTGAAAATCGAATTCGTTTATTTTCTATGTGAGTATTTGTATGATTCAGTGTTTCTTTGAGAATAGAAACTTGTGATTTCAATGTCATAACAAAATTGAAAAATCCAATTCAGACTCGGTATCTACGAGTACATTCCATTCAGAGATTTAAGAAAATATTCTATATTCAGAAAAAAACGAAAAAACGGGTACGAGTACCCATTTCTGTCCTCCATTCATTCTTGTCCATTTTAAGAAGTACTTGTTCTTTAAATTTTTTTTCTAATTAATTCGTTCATTACTTGACGAAGATCTATAGTAATTTCAAAAACTACACCTCACGATTTGATCTCTACAAACTTTATTTGAAAAATATATCAGAACATATTTCGCTAGCTCAGTAGATTTTTTTTATTTCAAAGATAACCGCATCAACGTGAAGGGTTATTAGCGGAAGAACAATTAGGTATAATTATATTTTATGTAATATATGAATAGATTTCAAAAAGGTTACTAAAGAGTTCAAGTTCACCACGTCTAGGGCAGAATTGAG
>WOGN01005035.1:0-13555 GCA_015342105.1 Leptinotarsa texana | reverse complement strand
GTTGTAGAAGAGGATGTTTAGGATATAATTGGCGGATTCCCTCTATTGCACTCAATGAATATATGAATATTACAGTTTTCATTTACTTGTCTCGCATGTATAATTGCCTCTGCGATGGCATAAACCTCGCCAGGTGTTGACGCTAGGTAGTTGGTAACTTTTACTGTCATGTTTGCTGAATACGGCTGCTCCCACACCTTTTTCTGATTTAGAAGCATCGGTATAGATGTGATTGAAGTTAGAGAACTTAGAAGAAATGACCTGGAATGATTTTCGAATGACCGCAGCAGGAGTTTCATCTTTCGTGAATATAGGCAGTTCTGTGTTACAGGGTGGAGTATTGATTAACCATGGAGGAGGAGTATTTAAGGCAATGGGATCAGTAGATGAGAGGTTGATAGTGACAGGTATTCTGCGGATGCGGGTATGTATAGGCGGCATAATGAGGGTCTTTTGTTGGTATATTTCATTTATAGGCTTGGGAAAGCCTTTGAATGTTCTCCTGACTCAACGTACAAGCTCTCCACTGGACTAGTCCGGAAAGCTCCATATGCTATTCTTATACCAGTATGATGAACGAGATAGAGGAAAATAACTTCCTGGGTCACCCTGAGAACTCAAATGGAACCAACAACACCTCAGACTCTAAACAAATACGCAGTTCCAAGAACACTGACTACAGCCAAGAACCAGGACATCCAAAATTATAATTTATAACTTATAATATATCTAATATTTCTAAGATAAATGTAAACTAACACAGATAGGATAATAATTGTAAACCATGAAGAGGCATCAGCCTTTAGCAGGATCCCAACAAAATATCAAAAAACATGTGAAATACTAACCCAAAAAATTAATAAATGCTATCAAGCAATCATCAAGCAACTTATAGTATTTAAATAACTGTTGAAGAAGCTATACTCTGTAAGCGAAACACATCGTGAAATATTTTTCAAGTTGGTGGAGATCAAATCGTGAGTTGTAGTTTATGAATTTATTCTGTGTCGTAGTATACAGTGTGTTCCAAATTAAGTCGGCACCGTTGCCAACTCCGCTATTATTGATACTACGAATAGGCAAACCAGTAGAATATTCGATGGCCTTCTCGATGCCGAAAACAAGAAACGAATCGACACTGGCATTTTAAAAATATTTCATAAAATGGATTTTTTTTCAATGGAACAATATATATTCTATCCTGCATTTTATTCGTGAAAACATTCTCAACAACAGAGCTCATATCACCTTTCTTTCCAAAGTTGAAAATGAGCGACTTATGTGGAAATATTTATTTATGTCACTGGTACAAAATATTTCTTTCGACAAATAAAACCTCACTATGAGCGACGCGAAATCGACTTCCTCGGATTCTGCTGCAGACTCTCATAGACAGCACGGGTGTGTTTGGCAAAGTAGTCTGAATGAATGACAACTGATTTGACATATTTAGCTTCAATAAGATGGCCTTTATCAATTGTCAAATTCTGAAGTCCCTGTTAGAAGATCCTAAACATTACTACCTTCAGCATGCTATGCGAAGGATTGTGCATAGATTGTGCTATTATCATTCGGAATGCCGAAATTACTGTTGAATAAGGTACCGTTGAATAATAAGGCCAGATTGATTGTAAGGTCATATCGTTCAAAGTCACAACAGAATCATTATTCTATGCTTATAAAATCAGCTACAAAGAGGTGAGTGATATTTTCATTAGTACAAAAAATTGTTGTGTATATTTGGGTACGTATTCTCATGTTGATATTAACAATTGATGTATACTATTTTGTAGAAGTTTTCTGACGTCTTCACCCCAGATTGGGAAAAGATTATGACTATTAGCAACATTTGTAGTGAATTTTGGTCGATAGGCCCTTTAATAAAAATGCTATTCCGGAACACGCTTTTGCGCACAGTCTTCGTATACAACGTTACCAGCATGAAAATATTGAGAACTATAATCCCAATATCCATGATGATGTCAGGAAAGTTTCAAATATGCAATATCAGTGGAATTCAGAGAATGAAATCCCACTAACACGCCTAATTGATAAAGGAGCCCACTACAAAAATAACAAATCTTTTTCGGAAATTCTGCTTAACCCGAACAAACAGCCTACTAATTTCATTGGCATTGAATTATCGAGCCCAAGAAATAAAAAGAGATGTATTCAAGGACGACAGCTCTAAGAAAATTCCTACTATAAGAAGTCAGCTGATTTGTCGACCACTAGTAAAACTGTGACTGCAGAAGTCTGGATGTATTCAGTTTGCGACAATGATTATGTGGCTGATATGAGATCCTGTGTATCATGTGGTACCTGGATGCATGAATAATGTGTTGGTCTCTCAAAGGAAGACACAGAAGACTTTACCTACCCATAATGCATGCCATAAACTATTTTGACTGTTGATTCTTGATTATTTACTCTTGGCCTTATAACCTGCCTGTGCTGGTAATAAGGCCAACTTTAACTTGTTTCCTTTTTATTCCTTTTGAGTGTGAACGTATATTTTGAAGTTCCTATATGTTTAGTTACCTATTCGTATAAGCCAAAGTTAAGATATGCTTATAGTTTACGAAATAAATATAGCTTTTCCTTCACCTGGCCTTATTATCCAACAGTACCTTTAGATGCATTCTTTTCTGAGGCATCATATGCTACATCAGTTAGGATCAACGCTACATTTTCAGTGGATACCTTCAATCTAAAAGTATATTGTTGAAGACAAAGAATTCTATATTTGTCAAAAAATGAGGCTAGGTTCAATAGTATTTCAAGTATTATTCAAAAATCCGTTATTGAAGATATGAGTGTGTACCTATTGACTTCAGTCCTATCTCCTTCTTTAAATATGAGCACGACGTATGAGTTTTGGAATGCATCTGACCTGACTTCGTTATCCAGATATTAGTCCACAATGTGTGTCATGGGTTGTATTACGATTTTTCAGTTTGCAATCACTTTAATTACTTCAGCTATTCAATTCAGGCTTCCTAGTGCATTTTTTTATTTCAACTGATTTATAGCAAAATGTATTTTTTTTTCGTTAATTGGGAATAAAACGTTGAGGTTAATATCTGAAATTCATAATCATGGTAATAATGAGAGAATTTCACAAATATTTTTCAGCGCCATCTGATGTTCGTCAATAAAAATTCAGAAGACGACCCTGAAATGAAATTCCAATACATGAAAAAAAGAATTAATCCAAAAAAGACGGACCGAACCACAAACCAATCCAGCCCGACAAGTAAAACCCCCCGCTTCACTTCCCCTGCTCTATTTGTATCCAACTCCCAATCCCAAGTCGTAATCCTCATTTAATGAAATTCCAGGCCGAGGCGAGAGAGAGCCAACCACCTCTGCCGTCATTATCCCCTTCTTTTATTCTACATATAACCTTTCACATACCACGCTTTGTCCTCGCTTTCAAAGAGACAATTTCATGTAATTGTGCATAAAAGTCCGAGTCGCTTCTGCCTTCGCAAGAAATCTCACCACAATGGAGCCAGTCCCGCGGAATGACTTCAGAAATAGCGTTCCTTTGTATAAGATCGTCTTCGAGATGAAATCTCGTTTGTAATTCTACTGCGGGCATTCTTGTTGGCTTCTGGATGGAGTTGGAAACGCGTTTTTCAATCTTTTTTCGCTCCCCAGGTTTTTCTATGATGATACAGAATATTCAAACTGGGTTTTGTTGCTACAAAAACGTGAATTAAATACTCAAACAAAGTGGTCCTCATAAAACCATTATATTTGGTAGAAGCATTCAAATTCATCACGCAAACCAAGACATCTTTCCATTACCTGACCTTCGAGGGTCGTATGGATGGTGGAACAAAACCTCGTTTCAAAATTCGATTGGTCCCTCACGAACAACTTCAAAAGTTATGAAAGTGGAAGAAGGAACCTTGAATTTCGATATGCGATTCTCAGCAGTATATGTACAAGGTTTGACCTTTGAGCAACTTGCACACCTCAGCAACTTTTGATGCTTTATAAAGCTCAGATCAAACCTTCTTTGGAGTATTGTTCTCATCTATGTGAACATCATTTGCAACCTTGATAGTCTGGAACATCGACGGAAAGTTGGAGATTTATCTCTCTTCCATAGATATTTTCACGGGAAGTGTTCAAGTGACTTGGCACATTTGATTTCACCAAGAGCGGTACATATCAAAAATAGGGGCGAGGGAGGCAAGTTGTTACAAAATTGATTCTAGTTATTTATTTGGAGCATAGTGGACCTTTTGTATGAAAATTAAAATTGAAATAGGGTAGTAGATACATTTACACAAATGATGCTGATTTCAATTAAGAAATATGTATATTTAGCAATTCATAATTACCAGTTTATCTCAAATTCTAAATTGAAACAACATTCCCCCTGTGGGGGCAAGTTACAGTCTAAGAGGTAATATGTTACATGAAAAAAAACTAAAACATCCAAGCAACAACTTTATTGAGTGGTCATGGAATGAACCCTTTTACAAAAAGTGCCTACAAAAAATATAATAAACGTAACACAAAATGCAATGAAATAAAAAATAACAATCTGAACAAACCTGTTAAGAAGAATATTAAACTAGTCGGTATCGGACGAGCAGTGAATACAAGTGTAAAAATCGTCGTCTTTTCCACATTCTTTACACACAATGTACTGAAGTCATTTTTCGTTTCTAGACTGCGAAAATGGAGCTAAACATACCAGACACGCCAATTCCTTATCCCCTTCCGAGCTTTCAGAATTTAATTTTTCGAAGGTGTTTTTGGTGATGGTGTTACATTTCTTGCAGTTTTCAAAGTATTTTTCACTTTGATTTTAAATTCACCTGATATGTTTCTTTTGGTTGACCCTCCGTTTCTTTTTCTTTGTCTTTTTGTTTGTTCCTCTTCTAGAGCTGCTTTAATAGTATCAGTCAATACAGCGGAAGTTCTTTTCTTCCGACCTTTTTTTGATTTTCTTGGCATTGCTTTTAGATTAGGGCGTTGAATGAGTAGGTGCCAAATCAATAGGTTCATTTTGCGCCAAGTTATTATATGTGCTTGTGGAAGGTTGCTGTGGAGAAGGAGTTCTATGTCTTCTACTGTCAATAGGTTAGGGATCTATGTCTACTCTTGCGTTTATATTTTCTGTTATTGGCCTATTTGTTACGTCTGCAAGCAAAAATTCATCATCTTGAAATATTTTCCTGTTATATGGTCTAATTCCTGTCACACTAAATCCTTTCTGTTTATTAAGAGGTGTAACAGCAAGAGGAAATGCATCTTTGAGAACGGTAGGTATGTCGTAAATGTTCAGCAAGAGGAAATGCATCTTTGAGAACGGTAGGTATGTCGTAAATGTTCATTACTTTACCGGGATTAGATCTTAATCATGCATCTGCAGCATTGTTGAAATGTCTTTTGAGTGGGCCAAATACCTTTCTGTCAAGTGGTTGCAACTTGTGCGATGCATGTGGCGGGAAACTTAAAAGAATCTGGACGAAATGTTTCATAAACAACAAAAAGTTATCACATGTCATCCGTCCAGAGGAATGGAGGTAGTCAATGGACCAACTACCATAAACTTCGAATTTCTTTCTTGGAAATATAAAAAATGGAGGCACAAAATTGCCAATTGCGTTGACAACTGATGCCAAGGTAACAAGTTGACCCCTTTCTCCAGATGTGATGGCGTCTACCGGCTTGGTTTCAATTTTAGCAATGATTTTTGTGACCCTTTGGACAGTTGTAAGTCTAGTTTCATCCATATTGTAGACTTTTTGGAGCTCAAATTTATATTTATCATAAACTTTGCCGAGGTTATTGAGGAACTGCGACACATTATGGCGATTAAACGTGGTGGCTCTACCCATACTAGTAGCTTCAGGTGTTCGGACAGATAGAGTTCGATGCCTCTTCAAAAACCAAATAACCAATCTCTGGAAGCTATTTTAATAACCTCCCAATTTTCAGGAATAGATATTTTGTTTGCTGTTGCATACTGGAATGCAAATTTTCGCAAATCAGAATTTGTAAGAACGTAATTAAATTCAACAGAATGCTCGGTATATTCGGCAAGTTCCTCTTCTTCAACATTGTTGAATATTTTTCTGGCCGTAGCGTAACGGACTAAGCTCTTGGTATTGTTTTCAACGCCTAACTTTGATTTTCTTTTCATATAGCGTTGCAATGCCATAAAATTAATTTCACCGCGAGTAACAGTATTCCTAATTGACAACTAATTGCGCTGCCCTTTCAAATCGTTTCATTGGAATAATACCCCTTGTGGTTTTCTTGTTTTACGTTCGCACCATGTTAAGCAATCTGTAAAATAGTAAAATTTATTAATATTCTGTGTTTGGTAACATGCTATGCGAAAATGAATGTATGCTATTCATTACAAACAACTGACTATCTACAAAATATTTTTGATTATATTTGAATTTTTAGTGGAATCCTAAATCATAATAACCTTGAATTGTAGGTATTTCTGTATATGCTTGCATCAAAGTGTCCGGGGCAAGTTGTTACAGTAACAACTTTCCATCAGATTGTTGTAACAACTGGCCCCAAGTGAACGAAATGAGTTTAGGTCGACGTTTTTTGGTATATATTAGGAATCAACTCCTAGTAACAGCATGCCAAGGACGAGAAATATTTACGCTTTAAAACTATATAATACACATATTTATACTACTTACCAATTTCTCACAAATGGAAACAAAAGCCAACTGACACCAGTACAGTTTTAGATCCGAAACCGCATTCTACGCAATAACACGACGACAGATGCCTTGATTCAGTATCAGTATCCGTTCACAGATCGCGGGTAGGCCGAGCCCGCTTTCCGTAAAATATCGGCAACCCATTATACTGGCTGCGTTTTAAAATGATTGTGTAACAACTTGCCCCTGTAACAACTTGCCTCCTCTCCCCTACGCCAAGGACTGTGGCTGCTCCCTGAGACTGTTTTTCCAAATGGATTTAATTTTCAGCGATTGAAATCCAATGTGAATCGCTAGTTTTGCACAGGCATCGCTCTTAGAGTGCATAAGGGAATTTTCTGTAGTGCTTGTGCTTTGGTCTTCTAAAAAATGGATTATTAATTTCCGAAGACATTTCCATGTCTAAATTCACAATAAATTAAATTTCTACATATCATAGACTGGAATTGGAGGAAAGTAAATTAGGAAAGCAAAAACTTATTGATTTTTTTCAAATATATATCGACAATAATTTTGATTTTTGAACTCACAAACATCAATTATTATGAACAAAACTTTTATCAGGCTCCATTTGCTATTGATTTTTGTGTTACACGTACATTTGGAAAATTCAATAAAACTTTGATGAAAATAGCCTTTACTGGAAAGCTGAAGTACAATTTTGATTGAAATTTCTGGAATTACTTTGGACAAAATAACCTAATCCTAATGTACTTGATATATACTCTTCAATGTAACTTTCCATTGGAGAATAGTTTTAACCACTTTGATATTGAAATATTAGCCTACTTTAAAAAAAGGCTGAACCCCTTCAAAACAAATTGTCTGGGCAAAAGAGCGATAGCAATCAAATAGTTTTATAAACATAAAGAGATCGTTATTTTTCGGAGCAGACGTAGTATTTTCGAATGAACAGTCGAATTACTCATCAGTTACCATGAATACTATGTTCAAACTAGTTTTCACTGTCAAAATTGTGACTACTGACATGTTTCTTATTTCTTGAATTTCGTTTTCAACCATTCATCAAATATACCTAGAAAGACAACAATACATATGAATGCAGTTGAACATATAACAATTCATCACCTACTAAATAACATGATCTTCAGTTGGAGCTCTCGGTTAGAATTTGTTCATATCATTTCTTGTGCGCACTTTTTTGCTTTCGTTTCATTTCAAAAACAATTCATTTTTGTCAAAGTGCTCCAAATTGTGTATTGTAATATTCGCTATATGAAACTTAACGTTGGTTGAATTCTTTGTATTGAATTTCAAATATCAATTATCATTATCTCAGATATAGTTGCTGAGATATTTCTGTAGATAATTTTACAGTCTGAATTGAAATCATAAATATCAGAAGAATTGTCACTTTCACTTACTTTGCTCCCATTGTTTTTATTATGTATTAGGCAGTTTCAAACATCATTATACTGACACATTAAATAACTCGAACAAACCAACAAATCAAGTGTGAAATCAGTTGATTTCATTACTTTTCTAATGAATTTGTCTCCAAAATCCAAGAAGTATAAGCGGCCATAAAATAAATGCAGCCGTGGAGTACAAACAGCCAGAAATCCACACTCCAGGGATGATATTGAATACTCGAAGGATTATTTTTCGTTATACCTTCCCAAACGTGGTTTTCTTAAAAAAATTAATAAATTAAAATAAGATGATAAATTGATGGATGTAGCCGTTACTACATGGTAGGAGATCATGATGAAAAGAGAAATGGAAATTTCTGTTTTTTACCACTTTTATTTGTAAAAGACGTTATACTGCAGTTTCGTCCTATATGGACATTTTCAAACGTAAACAATAAACTTATTGTTTAATTTTGAACAACAATAAGCTTATTGCTTAAGTTTGAAAATTTCCATATAGGACGAAACTGCAGTAACGTTAGTTACAAATAAATGTGGTAAAAAACATACAAATTTTCATTTCTCTTTTCATTAAAATAAGACGATTTGAACCCTGTGCATTCGCCATTTTATAGACAGTAAAACCCGTCAAAACTTGAAAATAATTTCAAAATTATTAAACTCGATTGAAAGATGATGGATGATGATATTGCTGAATTAGATGGTACTCACCCATCATTGGTCACCTTCTAATTTTTATCGAAACTGTTGTAATATACATTTTTAAACCAGGAAGACCTTTCTCTAAACCTTCGCCAAACTGAAGACTTTCCTTCGCCAGTACGTAAACATATATTCAGTAATTAAGGTGATACATTATAGAAAAGCTCTTGAAAATCAAACAATGATACTTATAAACACTTACTATGCAGATATTTTCATGATTTTCCCTAGGAATCGTTATCTAATTTACGTTGTTACGAATCTGTACGGAGCCCAAGAGTTTTTATCGCGCAGAAAAGAAATTTCTGAAGAAGTGCCTACTTTTGTAGGGGGTTCGTGATACAGGAAATATATTCAATTGAAATTAATTCGATGCAACGAAATAATAAAAAAAAAATATCGTAACTGGACTAACGAGGTATTACCTTTTAACGTGTGATTCCTAACACGGGTTAGACGATAGGAAGTGAAAATCGATTGTCTGGCCTTGCGATTCGAACCATCGGTCCACACAGCGGTTGATTGAGTGAGTGAAGCAAACCGCTCAGGCTACTGTTGCACCTATTATTAATAATAATAGTATTGTTACCCGTCTTGAAGTGAAAAATGCAATACAAAAATACCTCTTAAAAATGAATATTTTATTCACCCCCTTTTTTTGGAGGGTTCGTACTGGAACTTCTGACGTAAATCAAATAAAGTGAGAAATGTTTAAAATTGTTGAGACCGGTACCTGACAACAGGTTTCTGTATGCCTTCTAAATCTTGGAAATCAAAAAGTGCTGAATGAGTTCTATGAATAGCGACGAAGGTTCTGTTTCGAATTGGCCTTTGTTCGGTCGTATATGTAACACAAATCATCTAAAGGAACGATTCGTTGAGGCCATTCTCAACTCCCTATACTGTAGGTTAATGGACACCTATCAGAAAACAAACTCTCCCCTGGCTAATACCACGAAGGGCGTTGGATTATATCCAGGATTGTTCACTAAAGTTATTCCTGCATATCCTGTACTGACACCTGTCGGATGTAATCCAACGCAAATAATCGACTTTCTGTTGATGATAGACACTACCTTGCACTGATGAGTAACCAAACAGTCTGAAACCGGTCTGCAAGTGTGTTCCAATAATTGGAAATATATTGCGGCAGTTGTATCGCCAACAGCATATACAGGAATAACTTCGGTGAAGAATCCTGCACTGAAACCTCTCGGATATAATCCAACGCCTGTGACGCCAAATTCCGTATCAATCTTATTTCAACCCGAATATAAAAAAATAACTGCAAGTCCAAAGAATTCTCAAATACGAACTACCTCAAGGTGTCAATGGTTGTTGAACCATCTAAATTCCCGATGAATGGAACACAATGTTCCTAAGTATGTACAATTACTAAAGTACCAAACTTCGAAACTAGTAGAAATAGAAAAATATCCGAATAAAGTCCGAATAAATTTCAAAGTGCCAAATTATTTTAAAATATCAACAATTGTTAAAGTGTCAAATCTCGGGAGAATAATACCAATCAAAAATTATTCCTACGTCCTAAGAAATTTCAAAGTGCCAAAATATTTCAAAGTATCAACAATTTTTAAAGTTTCAAAATTCGGGAAATGCTGCAAATCGAAAAATATTTCTGATTCCGAAGAAATTTCCAAATTTCGAAATATTTCAAAGTATCAACAATTGTTGAAGTATCAAAATTCGGGAAAATGATATTAATTTGATCGGGGCTGGCTTATTCCACCCTTGAAGGCGACAGGGCACTGGCATGGGCCGTCCTAGATTTATAACAGTGAAGGAGGCGGGGTTCATGAGAAAGTTCTTAATTATCAGGGCGCCACAAGGTTTACCTTACCATCCAGTGCCTTTTCGTAATGATTCAGTCACGAAACCTAGAAATAGTGGAACACAATGATGTCGAGTAACTAGAAATTCAACGGGTAGGTATGTCTAGTGAAATCAAAATATAAAGCCACCAACACTGTTTATTTTCACCCATATAGCACGACAATCCTGCTTACGTAACGTTAGACGGTAACTATGGTAATGGGTAAGCAGTCAAAAATATTCAGGGTGGAATAAATGGTGAAATTAGAAAGACAAATGCGATATAGACCCTAGGATCACTTGGAACCCGCACATTATGTGCATTAAGTCCAAGATCGAGGGTCGGATAGCTAGTCTGTACCCTCTGATCAATAGAAAATCCAAACTGAGTATGAAAAACAAAATTACCATCTACAACATGATGTTCATGCCTGTCATTATGTATGGTTCAGGCGTTTGGGGACAAGCGGCTCCGTCCAACATTTCCATTCTGGAACGGTTGCAAAATAAGTTAATCAGGATGATAGTGAATGCTCCTTGGTTCGTGCGGAATGAAGCCATCCGCAGATATTTGAAGCTGCCTTCCATTCGGCAATCTATTCAGACGAGAAATCAGTTATGACCCGTTTGTCCTTCTGACAGACAACAGTTGAAAGGGTAAGGGAGCCAGGCTCCAACCCGTTTGAAATCAAGACGACTTTCCACCACAATGCCGACGTACGTTGGATCTCTTTATTCCATGAATAATCCAGATTGCCGTAGATCTAGCGCTGCCATCAAAGTATTTTACAAGCAGATAGTTTTAAGTGATTACACCATGCATGGAACCAATTCTGACATTTCTGTCAAATGGAAACTTCAAGTAAAAGTCATTCCAGTTGTAGTAATTTATTCTGTGAACACCAGAAAAATGACTACTTCGAAGGCCGCTGCAAGCAATTTGGAAATTATACCAAAAATTAAATCAAGAAAGAGTTCACCATCTATGACGATAGCACAGGTTAATGGTTCACTCTTATTTCACAAGTATATTCAAAAATATGTTGAAAGTAGAATGTACAGATCAACTGAACGGTAATGGATGGATGGATGGTTTTATATTAAATCGAATTAATGGGTGATGAGAGACCAAAAGGAAAAAAAATGATAATGATTAAAACTATGTTGTGAAAATTATGTGTATGTGAAAATTACCCCAAATTTTATATATATTTATTGAAACAACGATAAAAATAAAATGAAAACAAAAATAAAAATTAATTGGCGCTCCGGGGCGACTTCATTGATTCCATTGGCGCAGGAAAACCCGGAAAAACATGCAGCACCACATCATCTGAAGATCTTGATCTAAAAATGTCCTCTCTCTTATAAAATAAAATGTAGGGTGTCTCCAAATTGTTATGGCTTTTGTCACATAATTAATAATTTTTATCTGTTTTATATTGAGTCACTGACTAAATCATTGTGCTTAGCAAATTATATGGAATGACGAATATTTATTTTCCTTATCATAAAGAACTAAAATATTTCCGGATTTTTAGTGCAGATAAATCCCCGATTCTTAATGCTGAAGGATTGATACATCATGAATTTCATTCACGAGAAATGTTCGATATTGATTCTCAATAATTAATTAATAAATTTAGTACCTATTACTAAAACATTGAATTTATAATCATAATATTCATTCAGTCCTGAAATATGGTTCAATATAAAATTCAAATGTCGGGAAATAGAATGAGAAAATAGACTGTATATAACTGATTAATGGACAATAAAAATTAAAGTTAATTAACCTTTGAGTATTCTGAAAAATGAGGTATTGTATATCTTTCTTTCTAATTCTGTAGTAACTCGTGCCTCTATCAATAAATAATTTGCAAATAATTACTCTTCTATTGAAGCATTTATATTGTCTTTTATTCTTTTGGAAAATGCCATCCCAATTTGACCTATCTATACGTCAAAACCACACATTTTGGAACTTTTTATATTTTTTCTACTATTGAACGAATTTGTTGTCCAATATTTCCTAATTAGCAGGAACCTCAAAGGGGTTATCATTGATTTGACAACAATTTTGAGCTGTAGATGTTTGGAATATACCAAGTGATTTATTCATTCAAAAATTTTCAGTCTGGAAAATTTGCTTATCGTGTGTCGCCAGTGGATGATGCTATCCTGAGATTCAGATCTACCTGTCAAAAATACAAATGGATGAAAATGCCCATTCCCCTAGTATACGATGAAAAGGTTTGTAAAAATTCAACGAAATACTTGTAGATTCTCTCTATGGAGATTTAAATTGTGATGGAAGTAGCACGCAAATAACTGATCCTAATATATTTGTGATAGTTATTTAAAATTTTTGTTAGCAATCGTCTTCATATTTTTCTTTTGGTGACCTTCATTCGGATATTAAGAACATTTAATCACGTAACGAGGTCATATACGAATTTGGCTAATTTCAGAAACGCAGTTCTTGTGACAATACCGACGATCCAAAGATATGGTTATCGTTTAAAAAAACCACCCAGGAGGAGTTGCTGGATACGATCATTTTCAAAAATGAGAAGATTGAGAACAGCATATTTCCTGTACTGAAAGAATGGCAACAATTGTATAAATCTATAACTGTTTTGAAGTAAGTTGACTCGTTATTTCAAGCTGATTTTGAATACATCATTTCATATACATCATTTCATAAATGTGAAAAAGACCAATAGGTCATATGAATGTAATATAAAATAGCTCATTTAAATTTTTTTCTTAATCTATTTTGATACCAGATCAATGTAAATGGGTTCACATGAGTATATACTTTATGAATTTTTTAATAGTTCATAATTGAAAACGTAAAAATTACGAGACAGATTCAAATTAGATAAAACGCAACGGGATTGGTAGGAT
>WOGN01005034.1:3152-13556 GCA_015342105.1 Leptinotarsa texana | reverse complement strand
GAACTGCTCAAAGGTAGGGTGCACTATATTATTTACTTGAAGTGTAACATCAGTACCATCATCTAAAAATCAACATATTGTTTTCCACGACTGTAGGACATCTATTGGGTAGTAGAGAAACCATGTTTAGGATCAATGAGAAATGAATGAGATATATCTTCGTTATTTGAAGAGATTGCACTTTCTCATACACGGTACCGCTAGTTGGCTAATTTCACAGTAGAATCTGAAGAGGGCAATTATTTTTATGACGATGAAGACCACATGAAATATATTAGGTTGTTTCAAAAGTTTTGAAAAGGTAACACAAGTGCTCAAAAAAATTGAAATGTGGAAAAAAAAAGAGTATCAATGTATAGAGTACAAAATTCTCCATCGATCAGAATACACCACAATACAGTAGAATACATACTGTGATACGACTTCTGCGCTCTTTAAATGTCGCAGCATTCGAAGAAAAAAACTGCCTGTTTCAAAGATTTGGTGTGGATTGCAAACTTTATTAGCTGTTTATAATGCTCCAAAGTCTGTAGATATTATCGATCATCTTCCTTATGCAAAATATGTCAAGCTAACAAAGCTCAATTAACCTGTGCAGTTTTCACCCACCAACATGTGGAGCAGCTCACCAACATTTTAAATGCGTTTATTACCATATTCAAAGTTAATTTCAAATAATATTTAATCTACGATCGCGTTGCCCTCTATCTCAAAAAACCATTCAACGTATGAAAAAATGTTTGGAATAGAATTTGTGGAGAATTTAATTCTCTACAATGTTGGTAACAAATACAATTAGCATAAAACCCATTGGAAACGAGATATTGGCAAAAAACTTGCAAAAAGTCGGTTTTTTTGACTTTCGACCTGCAATTTTTGAAGTTGCGGCCATCAAATCAAATGTGAATTTTGAGAATATTTTTATGATGCCAAAATACAGAGTTTGCACAAATTTACAGCTGGGTATGTCCACTTTCCTAGGCAAATCCCCTAAAATGACTGGACTAGTGGGGAGGGCTGTATTGAAAATGATTTTTCAATGACACTCAAAGGATTCAGTTACGATTACAAAAAAGAAAAATTTCAAGAAAGACAAGAGTTACAGAGACAAAGCTCTTATTTCAAAGGCTGGCAAAAATTCTTCTAATTTTCAGTACATGTTTCATTAACTGATCCGTTACTTGGTGAAAATCAATAACAGTATCATTATCTATTTCTGATAATGATTTTCACATTATAGACTTCAGATCCAATAAGCGTTTCACTACTGTACTAGTTTCCTCAATTGGACTGGTGTAGTCTACACTAAGTTACAATGCAATTCTTATTCAGTTTATTCAGTTTGAAAAAGTAAAATATTTTTTTAGGACTTCTTTATTCTCTTCACCTCCAGAAGACACAATCAATAGTGATTGAATTTTCACAGCGCTCATACAGAAACGCCTGAAACTAATGGCGATTGCTAGCCTGCTCCACAATTTATATATCTGGTGACGTCACGCCAAGTTTCAATGAATCGCTTCGTTGAGGCTGTTGTCTTAAACTTCGGATTCACTTTTTTTCACCAAAATTTTTCAATTTATCGATTTCATTTCGGAAATTGAAAAAAAAATTATAATGACTTTTCATACTTTTCAACAATCTACTACTGCGAGGAGTATTCTGTCAAGTTGATGAAAAGTCAAGAGTCTCTAGATTAATCGCAACTATAGGTACTGCAAACTTCATCAAGAGAAATTTTAATAGAAATCGGTTGAAGGTGAATGCTAATAAGACTATCAGACTCCACAGACGTAATTTGCAATATTTCAATAGTTAGTCAATATTATAAAATTGCTATTTATATGCGTGTTATTTAAATTTGACGCATATTATGGGGAGTACTCATGATAGAGTTAGTATATTTATCCCACAGAAATAGGGGAGTCTAATGTATCTTAGATCTTGAGCCGAACGTATCTTTGAAATGATAATGAAATTCCTTTTGACAGTGCATTATGAATATATAACACTTGTACGAGGGCGGTCCGATAAATACTTGAGCTCCACCGCCTGATGGTGCAACTATCGCAAGAAAAAATTAGTATTGTATACATTTTCCTAGACTGGCTAATCGGACTCGTGGTTTTGTTTTAAGTACTTTTAGGAGCCGGCGTGTCCGCGGATATTTTAAAAATGGAAAAAAGCAATACCGACAGTGACAGTGACTCTATGTCTGTTATTGAAGGGAAAATGACGCAGCTAAATCTAAGAGCGCTTCCGAAGAAATGACAATCGCGAATTTTAGCTCATCGAAAGAAACAAATTATTCTTTACAACCGAATCTGATAAAAAAATGTTTGCTGATAGTTTTTCCGAACATTTTTCAAAAACTGCCAAACTTGCAAATGAAAATCGTTTTGGAATTGATCATATTGAACTATGTACCAATTTGCAATTCTAATAATTTCTTTTACTTTAACCCGGTTTGTAATCAAGAAACTGTACAGATCATAAAAAATTTGAAGAATTCAAATTCAGTAGGAGTTGACTGCATCTCAACAAAATAGGTGAAGAGCATGCTTTGCAAATTGCTGAAACGCTCACAAATATGATAAATTCATCTATTTCCTGAAGAACTTAAACTTGGCATGGTAACTCCAATTTATGAAAAGGACGATCCTCTCTTAATGGATAACTGTAGGCAAATATCTGTACCCAGCATTATAAGTAAAATAATCGAGAGAGCTATGTACAATAGACTGATACCTTACCTTGACAAACAAAAAATAATTAAGGACTCACATAACAGATTCTATCCTGGTAGATCTACTGAGACAGCTATTTGTACATTTGTTGAGTACATCTATAAATATCTCGATAGAAAAAACTTGTAGGTGCTCTTTTTTTCGATCTCATGAAGGCTTTTGATTGCCTAGATCTAGATCATACTGAAACCAAACTGTACGCACTAGGAATTCGTGGAAATATATTGAAGTGATTCATGTCATTTTTGAGGCACAGAAAAATTATTGTGAAACTCAATGGAGTACGAACTGAATTGCATAACATCAATCTAGGAGTACCACAAGGATCTATACTGGGTATATTGATTTTTCTTATGTTCTTCAATGATCTGCCAGAGTATATGAATGCCGATTGCTCAGTATTATATGCCAATGATGTACCTGTTGCATTTCACAGTTAAAATGAATGTAAATTTGATGAGAAAGTTAATGAACTTTATAACAAATTTAGGAACTGGTGTGTCTCTAATCGAGTAATACTTAACCACAACAAAACCATTCTTATGCAATACTCTATGAAAAACAATAATACGGTCCCGGAAATAACTATACGTAGGCACGTTTTTAGACTCCAATCTATCCTTCAGAAATTGTATCGATCATATCAGCAAGAAAGTAAATAGTTGGTATTATGCCATTCTGCAAATGAAGAACATTTTCAATAAGATTCAACTTATTAATATTTACTATGCCCTCATATATCCCTATATGTCATATAATAAAGTTGTCTGGGGTAATGCGGTATCATCTCAAAGATTGCTGATGTCACAAAAGAGAATAATACGCCTCATTTTTGGAATTAAATGTACAGATTCTTGCAAACCCTACTTTATAGAAAACAATATCCTCACTGTGCCATGTATATACATCATAAAAGCATTATTGGCAATTAAATTGCAACTCTCTAACTTCCCAACAAGTGGTGACAATCACAATTATAATACAGGATATGCTTGCAGATACCACAACATAGAACAAACCTGTCTGAAAATGCTCCTTCCTTTACAGGGGTTCAACTATACAATAAGCTGCCTGAGGATATTGCGAGTGAGAGGAATTACAGAATATTCGATTTCTGATGATTCATGCCTAGACGCCCCAAAAACGGTTACCACGGAGGATAACTTGGCAAAAATCCACGATCTCGTATTGGCAGACCATCGGATGAAGGTGTGTGAGATAGCTGAGACAGTAGCTGTTTCAAAAAAACCGCGAGGGTCACATCTCTTATGGCATTTTGAGCATGAGGAAGCTGTAGGCAAAATGTGTGCCGCAACCGTGAGATCACTTCATAGCAGTGTTTAACGCTGTTTAAGTGCAAAACGAAGAAGTTGCTGCGTCTTTTTGTGACCCTCGCAGAAACAGACCCAGTGGTACATAACAAAGACCAAGGATTAGTTGAAACAATGGACTTCACCTGGAAAACGTGCTTCGGAGAAGGCTAAGACTGTAATATCGGTCGGAAAGTTGACACTGTTTTCTGGGATTCACAAGGTGTGGAGAAGGGCAAAACGATCACAGAGCTCCATAATGCCGAATTATTGGGTCGTATCGACGATTTGCAAAAAACACAGTCCCTTTTGGCAAAGAAAATAGTCCTCTTCCACAAGGCCAACGCAAAGGCTGACACCTCTGCAGTCGCTACGGCCAAATTGGGCTACGAACTGCGGCATATCCACCGTAATCCAGAGATTAGGCCCAGTGCGACTTCTTTCTGTTTTAAAATTCGAAAAGTGACTCTCAACGCAGAAATTTGAGCAGGAAATTGAGAGTGGAGGCGCACTGCGAAGTACGCCTCCACTAACTGGTTCAAGAAGTTGAAGCATCGCTGGGTGGTAAGTGTCGGACTAAAAGCTATGTTGAAAAATACATTGCGAGTTTTCCAAAATTATCAGACCGCCCTGGTAAAAGGCCAATCTGACTTCAGCTTGAAGTTTGCAGATATGTATTTCGTCGACTCATCCAATTTGATTACACATCTAAGTTCGATGTTAATGAGTCCTATTAATTTCACAGCAATTTCTCGCGGTAGTAAATCTCAACATGGAAATTATCATTATAATCATGAAATATGTATTCAAAGCATCCATAGAGAAGAAGAAACCAGTAGTTTACGGTCAAAACTTTCTCTGATGGAATATTTATTTCTAGTAGTTGAGTGCCGTTTACATATCAAACACATGATATGTACAGATGCGTATTGACACCGGATTTGAGAGAGTGTCGCAAAGGTGTACGGGGTGCGTCAAAATACCGGATCATTGTTTATGTTATATGCTTGAATTTTTTATATAGTTGTCATAATCCATTTGAATAAGTTCTCTAGTTTCTGAAATTCTCAAGTTTTTTCAGCGAAAGCCAAATTTTGACTTTTATACAAAAACTAAATGTAGGTATAGTTGAATTATGAGAACATTACTATGCAAAAATCACATTATTTCAGTCGAAACTGCCTGGAAACTGGTACAAAAATACAGAAAGTTAATGGTATTGGTTCGCAGGCGAACAAAAAATAAAATATGACTACAATACGCCATAATCACTGGAATATCTTTGAATTCCACCGACGGTTCTGTTTCATTTCTTCAGAACTGAGTCGAAATAAAGAGGTTGTCAATATACTTCAAATCATATCAAATTAAAATATGCTTCATTACCAAGATCTGAACATCTTATTGGCAAAGTCTAGTAACCTAAATTGTGACAATTAACAAATATAAAATAATGCCAAGAGACAAGAGCAGAGTATATGGACGTAACAATATTAAGCCCAGCTGAAGAGGTATAAATATAAGTACATGGATATATAAATATTGAGTAAATCTACTATATAAAAATGGATGTTTGTTGGTTGGTTGGTAAGCGATAAACTCCTACATCGCTCAACCCATCGTGATGAAACTTGACATGTATAAGTTATTTTTGATAGAGAAGGTTTTTATGCTATCAATTTTTCTGTAACTCGCCACTAGACGGCGCTGTAGAACAATATTTTTTTAAAGCACTGTTCTATAACGCTGCGCACGCCTAAGTTCGTTGTTTCTGATTCTGTCAAAACATTGGAACAGCAGCGAGACAGCAACATAGTACTAGTGTAAATATATAATGCTTGTATAATATATAATGAAGATTGATAGCCAATTCGTATTGATTTCAATAACTTGTTTACACAAATATACACGCCAATTACTCGATATGGCATTGGTAGAATTCGTCCATACTATTAAAGGGCCTCCAAATAAAGAATTTTTTCACTTTGTTTCGGAATTTATTTTCATCATATATTCACCTTAAATTAATGGGAAGGTGATTAAATAACTTCTTGCTTGAATTGAAGGGGTTATATTTTCAGGAGTGATTAGAAAGGAAATTTTTGGCCTTCTACTGAGCCATCTTGATACAAAAAAGAGATGTGGGAATCTTCCAAAAAAAGAAAGGAAGTACTCAATTTGAAAATAAGTAACTCTATACATGGATGTGTAAATCATGCAAAGAAGTAACTTTCAGACACAAACTGAAAGAAAGTCCCCCCGAAACAACTTCTTTCACATAAACATTGAATTACACGAAACAAAAAATTTCTAAAGATTTTCTTCTTTCGTGTAATTCAATGTTTATATGAAAGTAGGAATATAATATGGTGACAGCACATCCGGATTGAATGATTCATATAGTCTATCTCGTCTTGTGTATGTGAATCTTTTGCTGGAAAATTCTTCAATTCTTTACTTTGTAGTAAATGTTCAAGAGGTAGCAATTTTTTTGCAAGACAGATTAAATAAATGACAACTGATTTGACGAAGGTAGCTTCAACAAGATGGCCTTTATCAATCCTCATAGTTAGGAAGTCCCTGTTGGGAGACCTTATATAATGTCGAATGAAAATGGAGAAAATGTCACACCAAGAAAAATTCCTAACATCCTGCGTATACAAAAGTCCACTCTATTCCAAAAGATATTCAATCAACATTTTATCCAAGGGCAATTTCCAAAGTACCCTTCGAGACTTCAGGAAAGGCAACAGAGGTATGTAGTTACCGATATGTCATCCTTGGATGTAGCTTCAACAAGGTGGCTGTAATCTGGTGTCAAAGTTCGGAAGTCATCGTTGGATAACCATATATTTTGAGAGTTTCTTCTTAAACGCTACAAGCGTATCATATGCTTTATTTTCATTTGGAAGAGAATTATATTCAAGCAAACCTCGTACGAATAATGAGTTCATATCTTTTCTGGTAGATAGATAGATAGATTCATTTATTTAACTACGACCCTAATCAATCCGCTTTCTACTATAATGGTAAAAATGGTTTTTGTTACGTGTTCGGAAGTAGAATGTCCTTTAACGCTCTAATACCTACTATTTTAAATGTTGCTAATGATTTTCAACTGAGTTCTTCTTCTTCCATTACCAATACAGTAGGAAGCGGATCTATTAGGGTCGACCGACTTCCGAACACCTAACGTTGGTGAGTTTGAAGATAATATCACATACACAAATCAAATGCCCGAAAACCAGTTCAGCATATTTCTATCCGTGAGAACTTTAGATTTAACATTTCAAACCTTTATGTTGTTTCAAACCTTTGTGTTGTTTTCTACTTTCGGCAAAAAAGTGTTGCCCATCTTCACACTTGGCTACACCGCACTGATGAGGACAATAGCCAGAAACACGTGTCCGCGGTTTGCGCCCCCTTGTTGGAGTGTTATGTCCACTAATTGATTATTTTCGATTTGTATCATACACATTCGATAAAATCTCTCTCTGTATTTATATCCTGAACCCGGATGTCAAGCAGGTAGCTATAGCTGCCTACGTGGTCATGTTAGATGTAGTCTAGGAATTCTAGGTCTTCTAACTGGAACCACGAATGTGCGGTTGGCTCCTGTTGTTGACTCCGTGCGTTTGTGTTGTTTCCTGCTTTCGGCAAACAAGTGTTTCACATCTTTACACTTGGCTGCACCGCGCTGATGAGGCCAATAGCCAGAAACACGTGTCCGCGGTTTGCCCCCATTTTTGGAGTGTTGTGTCCACGAATTTGTTTTTTGTGTCCAAAATGCAATACGTGAAATGAATTTTTTTTAACGTCGACCACTCGTCGATACAATGTAAAACTGTTTGTCCTGAACTTTTTATTATTTCTAATTCTTTGCTTGAAAAGTTAATTGTCATTTTCAAAGCCAAAAACTATATTTGAGGTTATGAAACTGAGAGAATTGTCACTAATTCAGTTTGAGCATATTGTGGAGTTTTCAATAAAAAAATATACTTTCAAATAATACTTACTTGTTGGTGTGGATGTCAAGAATCTTGCAGTCTCCTCAAAATTAACAGATAGCACGTGACTACCAGCAAACTGATCGATTTTCTTTTCAACATAGTCCTCCACACTTTCCACACTCCTGCCATTCTCACAGATATTTGTTACGTTGACTATACTTTGGTTTTTATGGTTGATTTCTTCAATTTTAACTCCTGGTACGATACTAAAGTTTTCTACGGCAAAAATCCGATCTACATAGTTCTTCAGTTCCCGATCTAACACACTTTCATCCCGTACTTCCTGTTCGGTAGCACAGGATTGAACTACGGAAACACCTAATATAAGAATGAGACTTATCATGATATATTTGTTCCTGGTATGGGTACATTTTTTGTCCATCTTGAGCGTATCATTCCGGTAGCCTGTAAGAAAAACGTTTTTAAGTATCTACTTGATTTCAAAGCACATATAAACAAAATTACAAACGAAACAAATAAAATGATGGAATTTCTCATCAGGAACAGCAAAGATTTTGAAAACCCCAAAAAATAATATTAATGTAGCGGTTATACTCGATTCATAGTCTCATTTGAATTCTCGATCTTTTATCGTAACATTTCTTCAGTGCAACAAATTTTTTCATTGAATATAATCAATTAGTCCCCATTCAAAAATGTAAATAAATGTCAGGTCAACAACGAACATCTTAAATAACAACAGTTCAATGAAGGAAGAAGGAAAGCCCTAGTGATTTGGAATCAGGAATACATCCAAGGCAATTCCTTTTTTGGATTCATTTCTCCACCGAATAATCCTGTTCATCACAAAATCCCTATAAATATTTCCGAATCTAAAGCTTGTGTGAACATCAACACGGAATTTTATTCGATTTTTAAGCACTTCTGTTCAAGAATCATCTTATCCTAATAAATGTTTGCTGTATCATGTGAATTATTATGTTACACCGAATCATTGTTATTTTTTTTGCTCAGTTATCAACAATATAATAATGTACTTCATATCCCAAAACTTTTCTTGAAATTACTTGGCCAAGTTGACATAAAACAGACACTTTTTGAAGAATCTACTCTAGTTAAATTGCGTTTAATAAGAGTTGCTTATTCTTATTTCTTTTGCTAAGATAATGCTAGAAGGTAACCTCCTCGGCATCCACTAAACCTCATTTTTCGAAGATATATTGTTCCCTAAACAATCCTGAACAACTGACATACTCTTTCGTTCACCATGTTCATCATTATAAACGATGAATATTATTGGAGTTTTTCCCAACACCAAATCGTTTTTTAACACCACGACACGAGTTTCAATCACCAAGTGATCATCTTCACAGAGGAAGATTAAAACTAGAAACTGATGGGAAGCTAACCCTATTTATGCTATATAGGTATCCCGTATAGGTAAACCATCCAGGTGTACCACCCATACAGGTACATCAACCTAAATTAATTTCACAAATTTGCCTTTTCTATTATTTTACAATATATGTTTATATAAAACAATTTTCAGCTATATAAAAATTAATTTCACAATATTGCCTATATAAATTTATTTTTGCAATGTGTCCTTATGTAGTAATCAGTAAACCCAACAATATTATTTTATTTCAGTTATATAGTTTGGTCTTTGATATAGGTTCGTCATCGTTATTCATGATATTACTGTGTTTACTTATTTCTACACTCTCATAGGCATAAAGTTGCCTGTTGCTATTAACTTGTCTAACTAATCTTGATGATCTGAAGTATATGGAATGGTTTTGTTGCAAAATATGATGGGCGACTGCTGATTTATCAGGTCTTTCATATTTTAACTGTACTATGTATTCCTTATACCTCGCTTTAATAGATCTTCCTTTCTCTCTCTAGGTTTTCTTGGCTATTGCTTCCGTGCGGCGCATTTAGCCAGGTCTATTCCATGGGATGCGCAGCAGTCTTGCTCGTAGCAACGCTGCCAAGATTTTTTTCAATTAAAATTATAATTTTCAATTGTCAATTAAAAAAATAGAAAGTAACAATTTTTTTATTTTGGCAACGGTTATCTATTTTTTGCCTATTAAGGATAACTTCACCAAAGGAAAAAACGCCAGGGTTTTAGTTTAATGATTATAGGGATTTTTATATTAACTTTCAATTCAGAAAAAGTTATTAAATGACAAATTCATAATGAGCGTTAAAATTGGGATAAACATTTTTTGACTACGGATTATTGTTTATTAATGTATCCCAACATTTCAAGAATTAATTAATTCCTCAATATTTACATTTAATATGTTCAATTATTTTTTTTGTTTTTATGTCAGAGTGACGAAAGGCGCGTGGAAGCCAGACTACCCG